>OY740780.1:0-27614 GCA_963513935.1 Aphrophora alni | reverse complement strand
TCATTAACATTAATATTAACTTAAAACCCTATAAATCCACTTTTTAAACCTAAAAGTGGATTTAATAAGTAGATATTTAAGTAGTAAAATCTATATTTAAGCATAAATAACAAGATTATAAACAATACCCAATTATTGTTATTAAGTTAGCTAGGCTAAATAAGTGTTTTAATTTACTATTACACCATCATTAACATTAATATTAACTTAAAACCCTATAAATCCACTTTTTTTTTAAACCTAAAAGTGGATTTATTAAGTAGATATTTAAGTAGTAAAATCTATATTTAAGCATAAATAACAAGATTATAAACAATACCCAATTATTGTTATTAAGTTAGCTAGGCTAAATAAGTGTTTTAATTTACTATTACACCATCATTAACATTAATATTAACTTAAAACCCTATAAATCCACTTTTTAAACCTAAAAGTGGATTTAATAAGTAGATATTTAAGTAGTAAAATCTATATTTAAGCATAAATAACAAGATTATAAACAATACCCAATTATTGTTATTAAGTTAGCTAGGCTAAATAAGTGTTTTAATTTACTATTACACCATCATTAACATTAATATTAACTTAAAACCCTATAAATCCACTTTTTAAACCTAAAAGTGGATTTAATAAGTAGATATTTAAGTAGTAAAATCTATATTTAAGCATAAATAACAAGATTATAAACAATACCCAATTATTGTTATTAAGTTAGCTAGGCTAAATAAGTGTTTTAATTTACTATTACACCATCATTAACATTAATATTAACTTAAAACCCTATAAATCCACTTTTTTTTAAACCTAAAAGTGGATTTATTAAGTAGATATTTAAGTAGTAAAATCTATATTTAAGCATAAATAACAAGATTATAAACAATACCCAATTATTGTTATTAAGTTAGCTAGGCTAAATAAGTGTTTTAATTTACTATTACACCATCATTAACATTAATATTAACTTAAAACCCTATAAATCCACTTTTTAAACCTAAAAGTGGATTTAATAAGTAGATATTTAAGTAGTAAAATCTATATTTAAGCATAAATAACAAGATTATAAACAATACCCAATTATTGTTATTAAGTTAGCTAGGCTAAATAAGTGTTTTAATTTACTATTACACCATCATTAACATTAATATTAACTTAAAACCCTATAAATCCACTTTTTTTTTAAACCTAAAAGTGGATTTATTAAGTAGATATTTAAGTAGTAAAATCTATATTTAAGCATAAATAACAAGATTATAAACAATACCCAATTATTGTTATTAAGTTAGCTAGGCTAAATAAGTGTTTTAATTTACTATTACACCATCATTAACATTAATATTAACTTAAAACCCTATAAATCCACTTTTTAAACCTAAAAGTGGATTTAATAAGTAGATATTTAAGTAGTAAAATCTATATTTAAGCATAAATAACAAGATTATAAACAATACCCAATTATTGTTATTAAGTTAGCTAGGCTAAATAAGTGTTTTAATTTACTATTACACCATCATTAACATTAATATTAACTTAAAACCCTATAAATCCACTTTTTTTTTAAACCTAAAAGTGGATTTATTAAGTAGATATTTAAGTAGTAAAATCTATATTTAAGCATAAATAACAAGATTATAAACAATACCCAATTATTGTTATTAAGTTAGCTAGGCTAAATAAGTGTTTTAATTTACTATTACACCATCATTAACATTAATATTAACTTAAAACCCTATAAATCCACTTTTTAAACCTAAAAGTGGATTTAATAAGTAGATATTTAAGTAGTAAAATCTATATTTAAGCATAAATAACAAGATTATAAACAATACCCAATTATTGTTATTAAGTTAGCTAGGCTAAATAAGTGTTTTAATTTACTATTACACCATCATTAACATTAATATTAACTTAAAACCCTATAAATCCACTTTTTAAACCTAAAAGTGGATTTATTAAGTAGATATTTAAGTAGTAAAATCTATATTTAAGCATAAATAACAAGATTATAAACAATACCCAATTATTGTTATTAAGTTAGCTAGGCTAAATAAGTGTTTTAATTTACTATTACACCATCATTAACATTAATATTAACTTAAAACCCTATAAATCCACTTTTTAAACCTAAAAGTGGATTTAATAAGTAGATATTTAAGTAGTAAAATCTATATTTAAGCATAAATAACAAGATTATAAACAATACCCAATTATTGTTATTAAGTTAGCTAGGCTAAATAAGTGTTTTAATTTACTATTACACCATCATTAACATTAATATTAACTTAAAACCCTATAAATCCACTTTTTAAACCTAAAAGTGGATTTAATAAGTAGATATTTAAGTAGTAAAATCTATATTTAAGCATAAATAACAAGATTATAAACAATACCCAATTATTGTTATTAAGTTAGCTAGGCTAAATAAGTGTTTTAATTTACTATTACACCATCATTAACATTAATATTAACTTAAAACCCTATAAATCCACTTTTTAAACCTAAAAGTGGATTTAATAAGTAGATATTTAAGTAGTAAAATCTATATTTAAGCATAAATAACAAGATTATAAACAATACCCAATTATTGTTATTAAGTTAGCTAGGCTAAATAAGTGTTTTAATTTACTATTACACCATCATTAACATTAATATTAACTTAAAACCCTATAAATCCACTTTTTAAACCTAAAAGTGGATTTAATAAGTAGATATTTAAGTAGTAAAATCTATATTTAAGCATAAATAACAAGATTATAAACAATACCCAATTATTGTTATTAAGTTAGCTAGGCTAAATAAGTGTTTTAATTTACTATTACACCATCATTAACATTAATATTAACTTAAAACCCTATAAATCCACTTTTTAAACCTAAAAGTGGATTTAATAAGTAGATATTTAAGTAGTAAAATCTATATTTAAGCATAAATAACAAGATTATAAACAATACCCAATTATTGTTATTAAGTTAGCTAGGCTAAATAAGTGTTTTAATTTACTATTACACCATCATTAACATTAATATTAACTTAAAACCCTATAAATCCACTTTTTAAACCTAAAAGTGGATTTAATAAGTAGATATTTAAGTAGTAAAATCTATATTTAAGCATAAATAACAAGATTATAAACAATACCCAATTATTGTTATTAAGTTAGCTAGGCTAAATAAGTGTTTTAATTTACTATTACACCATCATTAACATTAATATTAACTTAAAACCCTATAAATCCACTTTTTTTTTAAACCTAAAAGTGGATTTATTAAGTAGATATTTAAGTAGTAAAATCTATATTTAAGCATAAATAACAAGATTATAAACAATACCCAATTATTGTTATTAAGTTAGCTAGGCTAAATAAGTGTTTTAATTTACTATTACACCATCATTAACATTAATATTAACTTAAAACCCTATAAATCCACTTTTTAAACCTAAAAGTGGATTTAATAAGTAGATATTTAAGTAGTAAAATCTATATTTAAGCATAAATAACAAGATTATAAACAATACCCAATTATTGTTATTAAGTTAGCTAGGCTAAATAAGTGTTTTAATTTACTATTACACCATCATTAACATTAATATTAACTTAAAACCCTATAAATCCACTTTTTAAACCTAAAAGTGGATTTAATAAGTAGATATTTAAGTAGTAAAATCTATATTTAAGCATAAATAACAAGATTATAAACAATACCCAATTATTGTTATTAAGTTAGCTAGGCTAAATAAGTGTTTTAATTTACTATTACACCATCATTAACATTAATATTAACTTAAAACCCTATAAATCCACTTTTTTTTTAAACCTAAAAGTGGATTTATTAAGTAGATATTTAAGTAGTAAAATCTATATTTAAGCATAAATAACAAGATTATAAACAATACCCAATTATTGTTATTAAGTTAGCTAGGCTAAATAAGTGTTTTAATTTACTATTACACCATCATTAACATTAATATTAACTTAAAACCCTATAAATCCACTTTTTAAACCTAAAAGTGGATTTAATAAGTAGATATTTAAGTAGTAAAATCTATATTTAAGCATAAATAACAAGATTATAAACAATACCCAATTATTGTTATTAAGTTAGCTAGGCTAAATAAGTGTTTTAATTTACTATTATATAACTAATTATATTAACTAATTTTATTAATAAATAATCTTATTATTTTTATTTTTTTATTAATTCGTATTAACTTTTATTATTAATTAAAGTTTGATTCTTGCTTTAAAGTTTATTATATCATTAATTTACATGTAAGATTATTCGTGTATAAATAAATCTAAATGAATATTTTTTATTCGCAGTAATTAATTCTATTATTATTTATTTATGTATGATAATGTTAATTGATTAAATGTTTTGATAAATTTTGTGCCAGCAATCGCGGTTAAACAATTATAACAAATTAACTTATTTTTCTTTTAGTTATTTATGATTTTATTTAATTTTAATTTAAATTTAATTGGGTGAAATTTTTATATTTTTATATATTTTATTTTTTTTTATAATTCTAAGAAATTCTTTTTTAAACTAGGATTAGATACCCTACTATTTTGAACTTAAAATTTTAAAGTTGAAGATTAATAGTTATGATCTTTAAATTTAAAGAATTTGGCGGTAATTAAGTCTTTTTAGAGGAACCTGTTCTATAATTGATAATCCACGATAAATTTTACTTTATTTTTATTTGTATATCTCTGTCATTGAATGTATTATTAGGTTATTTTCTTTTGTCTTGATAAGGAAAAATGTTAGGTCAAGGTGCAGTTTATAATAAAGTAGAAATGGGTTACTATATAAATATATGAATTTAATCTTGAAACTTTGAGTTTATTGAAATTGGATTTAAAAGTAATTTTAATTAGTTTAATTATTTTGATTTTAGCTCTTAATTATGTACACATCGCCCGTCGCTCTCATAAATTTGAGATAAGTCGTAACAAAGTAGTTTTACCGGAAGGTGAATCTAGAAAGTTGACAAATTAAAACTTTAATAGTTAAGTATATTATTTACATTAATATTATAATTGTGCAATTCAATTTAATTTGATTAATAAATTATAAATTTATTTATATGTATATAATCAATATTAATAAAAGTAATTTTTTGTTTAAGTATAATTTAGAATAAATATATTTTTTTATAGAGTAATAGTACTGATAAGGAAATAATTAAATTAATTTTTAAGTAGATTAATTATTGTACCTTTTGTATCAGGGTAAATTTATTATTTATAATTTATTTTAATTTCCCGAAGATATATGATTTAATAATTTATGTTAGTTAATGTTGTATAATTATTAATAATAAATTGTTGGTAGTGAAATGTTAATCGTATATATTGATATCTGGTTTCTTAAGATTAAATTTAATTTTTCATTATTTTAGTTTTATTTATAATTATGTTTAAGTAAATTTTTTTAATGATATATAAATAGGGATAATCTTGTTTATTTATAATAATTTTTTTTATTAATAATTTTTGTAGGCTTAGAATTAGCTTTCATTTAAGTTCGTAATTGTTTATTTTAAATTAATTTAAATTTTATTAAATTTTATTTTTTATTAAGCTTTTTTTTTTAATTATTATATTTATTAATAATGATTTAATTAGTACAATTTTTAGTAAATTTATAAGAATTCGGCAAAAATTATTTCCACCTGTTTATCAAAAACATGTTTTTTAGTATTTATCTTAAAAATTTAATCTGCCCAATGAATATAATTTAATGGCCGCAGTATTTTGACTGTGCAAAGGTAGCATAATAATTAGTCTTTTAATTGGAGTCTGGAATGAATGATTGGATGAGAAATAGACTTTTTTTAATATTATATTGTAATTTAATTTTTAAGTGAAAAAGCTTAAATTTTTCTATGGGACGATAAGACCCTATAGAGCTTAAAATTTATTTATTTTATTTATTTTATTGTAGTAAAAAAATTATAATTAAATTAAATTTTTTATTGGGGTGATAAAATAATGTTTATAACTTTTTTTTTTTTAATCATTAATTTATGTATTTTTGATCTTATTATATTGATTACAAGATTAAGTTACCTTAGGGATAACAGCGTAATTCTATTGGAGAGTTCAAATTAATAATAGGGTTTGCGACCTCGATGTTGGATTAAGAAAAATCAAGGGGGTAGATTTTTTTGTTTTAGGTCTGTTCGACCTTTAAATTCTTACATGATCTGAGTTCAGACCGGCGTAAGCCAGGTTGGTTTCTATCTTTAGACAATTAAATTTATTTTAGTACGAAAGGACCATATTTAAATATTTAATAAAAATTTTATTTTGAAAATTATTACTGATTTGGCAGATTTAAGTGCATTAAATTTAGAATTTATTAATATAATTTATTTTATATTCAGTAAATGTTTTATATTAATATTTTAATTTTAATTATTTTTGTGCTATTAAGTGTTGCTTTTTTAACTTTATTGGAACGTAAAATTTTAGGTTATGTTCAAAATCGAAAAGGTCCAAATAAGTTAGGTTTTATAGGAATTTTTCAGCCTTTTAGAGATGCCATTAAGTTATTTACTAAGGAACAAATAGTTCCTACAATATCAAATTTTTTAATTTATTTTTTTTCTCCTTTATTTAGATTATTTTTATCTTTAATTTTATGATTAGTTTTTCCTTTTATAATTAATTGTGTAAGTTTTAAGTATAGAGTATTATTTTTCTTTTGTTGTACGGGTTTAGGTGTTTATAGAATTATAGTTTGTGGTTGATCATCATGTTCAATATATTCTTTATTAGGGGGATTACGTGGTATTGCTCAGACAATTTCTTATGAAATTAGTTTAGTAATAATTTTTCTTTCTTTAATTTTTTTAATTGGTAGATATTCCTTTTTAGATTTTTTTTATTATCAGAATGAAAATTGATTTTTATTTATATCGTTTCCTTTAGCAATGATTTGAATATCATCTTCTTTAGCTGAAACAAATCGATCTCCATTTGATTTTGCTGAAGGTGAATCTGAGCTTGTATCTGGATTTAATGTTGAGTATAGAGGTTTTGGTTTTGCATTTATTTTTTTATCTGAATACTCAAGAATTATTTTTATAAGAGTATTATATGTAATTTTATTTTTAGGTTGTAATTTAGACTCTTACAATTTTTTTATTAAAGTTACATTTATTTGTTTTTTATTTATTTGAGTTCGTGGAACTTTACCTCGATTTCGTTATGATAAACTTATATATATAGCTTGAAAAAGATATTTACCAGTATCTTTAAATTATTTTGTATTTTTTTTAGGATTTAAGAGTTTAGTGATTTAATTGTCATTTTTTTTAGTTATTAAGTTAATAGAATATTATTCTTTTTTATATTTTCAAAATATATGCTTATTTATAGCTAATTAACTAATTAATTATTTTATCTCATAATTTAGTTGATAATGGTTCTACAACAAAAAATGTAAAATATATAATCGTTAAAATTATTCCTACATTAATGAAAGGTTCTTCTACAGGCCGTGCCCCAATTCAAGTTAATATAAATGTTGTTGATAGTAGTATTCAAAATAATATTTGTCTTAATGGATATATTGCTATACCTCGAAATTTTCTTTTTTGAGAAAATGGTAAAATAATTAGAATAAAAATTGATGAAACGAGAGCTATAACCCCTCCAAGTTTATTAGGAATTGAACGTAAAATTGCGTAAGCAAATAAAAAGTATCATTCGGGTTTAATATGATTTGGTGTAATTAAAGGGTTTGCAGGAGTAAAATTATCTGGATCTCCTAATATATATGGTTCTGATAAGTTTAATAGTATAAATAAAATAATAATAATTATAAATCCTATTAAATCTTTAATTGAAAAATATGGATGAAATGGAATTTTATCAATATTTGATTTTAATCCAATAGGATTATTTGAACCTGTTTGATGTAAAAAAAAAATATGTAATGCTGATATTGCTGAAATTAAAAATGGTAATATAAAATGAAGTGAAAAAAATCGATTTAATGTTGAATTATCAACTGCAAAGCTACCTCAAATTCATTTAACTAATATATTTCCAATATAAGGAATTGCTGACATTAAGTTAGTAATAACTGTTGCTCCTCAGAATGATATTTGTCCTCATGGTAAAACATAGCCTAAAAATGCTGTAGCTATTACTATAAATAAAATTATAATTCCTGTAATTCAGGTTTTTAAAAATTTATATGAACCATAATAAATTCCCCGGCCAATATGAATATAAATACAAAAAAAAAATAATGATGCTCCATTAGCATGTATAATTCGTATTAATCAACCATAATTAACATCACGACAAATATGTCTAATTCTATTAAATGCTAATTCAATATTAGTTGCATAATGTATTGATAAAAAAATTCCTGTAATTAATTGTATAATTAAACATAATCCTAGAAGTGATCCAAAATTTCATAGTCTTGAAATATTAATTGGTGTAGGTAAGTCAATAATTGAAGAATTAATAATTTTAATAAGTTCTTTTTTTCGATTTGGTGTAAACATTAGTTTTTTATTCGTAGTGGTCCTTCTTTAATATTAGTAATTTTTACGATTGAAATTATAGTGATTAATAAATAAATAATTATTAAAATTGATATATGTATATAAGGATAATTAAATATTTTCATAATTGATATAATATTTTTATTTTTTATTATTATTATATTATTATTATAATTTATTGTTTCATTAAAAGTATAATTTAATAAGACTTGAAAATCAATTAGTATAGATAAAATGATTATAATTATAAATAATATTAAAATTATAAATATTAATTTTTTAGAAAATTTAAATTTTTCATTTGATGCAATGGTTGCAATATATGTAAATAATACTAGTATACCTCCAATAAATGTAATAAATAAAATATATGAAAATCAATATGAATCAATAATTATTCCATTTATTAAACATGTTAAAACTGTTTGTAAAAATAATATAAATCCTATTGATAGGGGATGCTTTATAACTAGAAATAAAGATGATGAAATAATTGATCTTAATATAATGGTTAATTTAATACAGCAAATAGTTTATGTAAAATTTAGGTTTTGGAAACTTAAGAAGAAGATTTTTTTTCCTTTGCTGAAAGTTTTAAAGAATATATTCTATTTATGATTTACAAGACCATTATTTTTTTTAAATTATTAAAACATATGAACTTATTTTTATTTATTTATATATATATATATATTGTTGGTTTATGAACTCTATGTTCAAAACGAAAACATATATTTTTATGTTTATTAAGACTTGAATTTATTATTCTTTCTTTATTTTTATTAATTTATTTATATTTAATAATATATAATTATGAATTTTACTTTGGTATAATTTTTTTATGTTTTAGAGTTTGTGAAGGAGTTTTAGGTTTATCTGTTTTGGTTTGTTTAATTCGATCTCATGGTAATGATTATTTAAATTCTTTTAATATAATTTTATGTTAAAATTAATTTTTTTTATTATACTTTTGATCCCTTTATTTTATAAGTTTTGATTGATTCAATCAATAATTTTTGTTTTATGCTTTTTAGTTATATTTTCAAATTATATAAGTGATTTTTGTTTAATAGGTTATTATTTAGGAATTGATTTAATTTCATTAGGATTTATTATTCTAAGAATATGAATTGGTTCATTAATAATTATAGCTAGACATAAAATTTATATTAATAATAATTATAAAAGTGGATTTATTTTAATAATTCTATTTTTAATAATATTTTTATTTTTATCTTTTAGTGTAATAAATTTTTTTTTATTTTACTTTTTTTTTGAATCTACTTTAATTCCAACTTTAATTTTAATCTTTGGTTGAGGATATCAACCTGAACGACTATTTTCTGGTTATTATATATTATTTTATACTTTAATTGCTTCTTTACCTTTATTTTTATCAATCTTTTTTATTTATAAATTTAATGGAAGTAGAATATTTATAATTAGATCTTATTATTATTATTATTCTTTTTATATTTATTTAGGTTTAATTATAGCTTTTTTAGTAAAATTACCAATATTTATATTTCATTTTTGATTACCAAAAGCTCATGTTGAAGCTCCTGTTTCAGGATCAATAGTTTTGGCTGGAATCTTATTAAAATTAGGAGGTTATGGTTTATTACGAGTAATGATTATTATTCCTAATTATTTTATTATATACAATTATGTATGAATTGTGATTTGTTTATATGGAGGTTTATGTATTAGTATAGTTTGTTTACTTCAAAGAGATGTAAAATCTCTTATTGCATATTCATCAGTAGCCCATATGAGTTTTGTAATCATGGGTTTAATAACTATATTTAGTTGAGGTTGTTCAGGCTCTTATTTATTAATATTGGGACATGGTCTTTGTTCATCTGGTCTTTTTTGTTTAGCTAATATTATATATGAGCGTTTAATAAGACGTAGATTTTTTATTAGAAAAGGTATAATAAGTTTTATACCATCAATAAGTTTAATATGATTTTTATTTTGTTCATCAAATATATCTAGTCCACCTAGAATAAATTTGTTAGGGGAAATTATAATTATTAATAGATTATTATCATGATGTTCTTTTACAATATTATTATTAATAATCATATCTTTTTTAAGTGCTTGTTATAGATTTTATTTATTTTCTTATAGACAACATGGTAATTTCTATTCTGGTTATTATAGATTTACATTTGGTTATGTACGTGAATATTTATTATTAATTTTACATTGATTACCTTTAAATTTATTTATATTAAAAATTGATATTCTAATAATTTATTAATTTAAATAGTTTATTAAAATAATGATTTGTGGAATCATTGATGTCTATTTTGACTTTAAATCTTGAATAAAAAGTTAAATTTAAATTTATTAGTATCAATTTTATTTATATTAATAAGAATACTATCTATATTATTTTGTTTTTATCTTATTACTAATAATACTTCATTTTTTATTGAATATATATTAATATCTTTAAATTCTGTTTGTATTTATATATCAATAATTTTTGATTGAATATCAATAATTTTTTTATCATTTGTTTTAGGGATTTCATCAGTTGTAATTTTTTATAGAGGTGAATATATGAAATATGATTTAAATATTAATCGTTTTATTTATCTGGTAATTATATTTGTTTTATCAATAATGTTTTTAATTATTAGACCTAATATAGTAAGAATTTTGTTGGGGTGGGATGGTTTAGGTTTAGTCTCATATTGTTTGGTTATTTATTATCAAAATTATAAATCTTTTAATGCTGGAATATTAACTGCATTAATTAATCGTATTGGTGATGTAGCTTTATTGATATGTATTGCTTGAATAATAAATTTTGGTAGTTGACATTATTTATTTTATTTATTTAAAATAAATGATTTTTTTTTAATTTGTTTTATAATTATTTTAGCTTCTTTTACTAAAAGTGCACAACTACCGTTTTCTTCTTGATTACCAGCAGCTATAGCTGCCCCAACACCAGTTTCTGCATTAGTACATTCTTCAACTTTAGTAACAGCAGGAGTATATTTATTAATTCGATTTAATTTATTAATTTGTAATTTTATTATAATCGATTTTTTTGTTATTTTATCAATTTTAACAATAATTATATCTGGTATTGGAGCTAATTTTGAATTTGATTTAAAAAAGATTATTGCTTTATCAACACTAAGACAATTGGGTTTTATAATATCTATTTTAATAATTGGTTTTCCAACTATAGCTTTTTTCCATTTATTAATACATGCTTTATTTAAAGCTTTATTATTTTTGTGTGCAGGAATAATTATTCATTGTATATGAGGAAATCAAGATATTCGTTATATAGGAGGATTAATTAATCAATTACCAATTATTTCTTCTTGTATAAATATTAGTAATTTGGCTTTATGTGGATTTCCATTTTTAGCTGGATTTTATTCTAAAGATTTAATTATAGAATTTATGTTTATAAGTAATATTAGATTTATATATTTTATTATGTTTTTAATAAGAATTGGTTTAACAGCATGTTATTCAATTCGATTAAGTTATTATTGTTTATTGAATGAACCAAATTTATTTTCTTATATTTCTATTTATGATTGTTCTAATGAAATAAAAAATAGTATTATTTTTATATTAATTTTTTCAATTATTGGAGGATCATCTTTAAGATGAATAATTTTTTCTACACCCTGTTTAGTTTATTTACCAATTGATTTGAAGATTATTACTATTATATTTGTTTTTATTGGTGGGTGAATTGGGTATGAAATTAATTTATATTCTAAAGGAATTTTTAATATATATACAGAATTAAATTTCTTTTTTGGATTAATATGATTTATACCAATATTTTCAACTTTTTTTTTTACTAATAAATCATTTACTATTAGATTAAAATATTTTAAATTAATTGATCAAGGTTGAGGAGAATTAATAGGTTTTATAGGTTTAGTAAATTTTTTTATTTATTCATCTAAAATTAATCAATTCATTCAAATAAATAATTTAAAAATTTTTATATTAATATTTATTATTTGAATTATATTTATATTAATTTTTATTTATTTTAGTAGCTTAAGAAAAGCATAATATTGAAGTTATTAAGATAGTTAATATTCTCTAAAATATTTATGAGAAATCCATAAATTTCTGTTTTTTTATTGAAAATAAAATGTTATTAAACTTCATAAATATAAGGAAAAAACGATAATTAATCGCTTATTAAGATAGTTAGCAGCTTCCTAATTAATTTCCTTTTAATTGGATTTTATTCAATTTTTTTATTAACAATAAAATGCCTCATATTTTGGCTTCAATTAATTTTAAATAGGAAGAAAGATAAATTCTTAATTATTAGGTCGAAACTAATTGTTGTTACTTCTCTATTTAAGATTAACTGAAATTCAGTACTTATTGATTGCAAATCAATTATTATAATTAAATATAATCCTTATTTTGCTCATTCTAGTATTCCTTGAATTCATTCATGATATAGACCTAATATTAAAATTATTATAAATAATATACTTGATATTAATAATTCTAATAAAATTGAATATTTTATAATAATAGTAATTGGTAAAATTAAAACAATTTCAACATCAAAGATTAAGAAAATTACTGCCATTAAAAAAAAATGTAAAGAAAATGGAATTCGTGATGATCTTATTGGATCAAATCCACATTCAAAAGGCGATGATTTTTCTCGATCTAAAAATCTCTTTTTTGATATTATTATAAAAATTATTGTTATTAATAACAAAATTGATATAATAATAAATATTAACATTAATATATTTAAAATTAATTCTTCCAATTATTAATGGACCTTTTGATTGGAAGTCAAATATACTTTATACTAAAGAATTTATCTACCTCATCAATAAATATTAATATATAAAAATAATCATACTACATCAACGAAATGTCAATATCAAGCAGCAGCCTCAAAACCAAAATGATGATTTTTTGAAAAATGAAATTTTTTATGACGTATAAAAGAAACAGTAATAAAAATAGTTCCAATAATAACATGAATACCATGGAATCCTGTTGATATAAAAAATGTTGAACCATAAATTGAATCTGCAATAGTAAATGGAGCTTCAAAATATTCATATCCTTGAAGAATAGAAAAATAAACACCTAAAATAATTGTAAAAAATAATCCTTGTAATGATTTATTATAATTTCTTTCTATTAATCTATGATGGGCTCATGTAATTGAAATACCTGATGTTAATAAAATTATAGTATTTAAAAGTGGAATTTGCATGGGGTCAAAAGTAATAATTCCTTTAGGGGGTCATATTATTCCAATATCTGTAGAAGGAGATAATCTTCTATGAAAGAATCTTCAAAAAAAAGATAAAAAAAAGAATACTTCTGATAAAATAAATATAATTATACCTCATTTTATTCCTTTAGTAACAATAATAGTATGAAGGCCTTGAAATGTTGATTCACGAGATATATCTCGTCATCATTGAATTATAGTAAAAAAAATAATTATTAATCTTAAATTAATTAAAATAAAACTATTATAATTAAATAGTATAATTATTCCTGAAGTTAATGTTATTGCTCCAATTGATCCAGTAATAGGTCAAGGTCTAGAATTTACTATATGAAAAGGATGATTTTTTATCATTTTAAATTTCACTTGAATATAATGTTCTTAAAACCGAAAATACATAAGCTTGAATAATTGAAACAGCAATTTCAAATAATATAAGTAATACTTGAATTATTAATAAAATAGTAATTAATATAACGTTTTTATCAATAACTATATTACCTAATAATCTTATTAAAAGATGACCTGCAATTATGTTAGCAGTTAATCGAACCGCTAGTGATCCTGGTCGAATAATATTTCTTACTGTTTCAATACATACCATAAAGGGTATCAAAATTGGAGGTGTTCCTAAAGGAATTAAGTGATAAAATATTTTATTAGTATTTAATATTCAACCAAAAATTATATATGATATTCATAAAGGTAAAGCTATACTAATTGTAAATACTATATGACTTGAACTAGTAAAAATATATGGTAGTAATCCTATAATATTATTAAATAAAATGAATATAAATATTGAGATTAATAATAAAGTATTACCTTTAGAATTTTTACCTATTAATAATTTAAATTCTTTATGTAATTTTTGTATAATTAATAAATTAAAAAATGAAAATCGAGAAGGTGAATATCAAAATATAAAAGGTAATATTATTAATCCAATTATTGTTCTAATTCAATTTAATGATAAATTTCCAGTAGATGGGTCAAATACTGAAAATAGGTTTGTTATCATTTTCAATTTATTTGATTATAATATAGTTTTTTATAAAAATTTAATTTTTTTAATCTAAAAGTAAAATAAATTATTATATTAAATATAATAAATAGTAGAATAAACAATGTAAATAAAAAGGTTCAGTATAACGGTGCTATTTGAGGAATAAAAAAATTTTAAATTATTAAATTTTCTAATTTGACAAATTAGTGTTTTTATTAAACTAATTTTTTTATTAAAATTCATTAAGAGTATATGTTAAATTACTATTATGTGGTTTAAGAGACCAATACTTACTTTCAGTCACTTAATGAATATAATTTTAATCACTTAATAAAATTTATTATTCTAATTCTTTCAATTGAAATAGGTATAAATCTATGATTTGACCCACAAATTTCTGAACATTGACCAAAAATCAAACCTGGTCGAGATAAAATGAAAGCTGCTTGATTTAATCGACCAGGTAAAGAATCAACTTTTACACCTAATCTAGGAATTGTTCAAGAATGAATAACATCATAAGAACATGTTAATATACGAATTTGTGTTAAAAATGGTAAAATTACTCGGTTATCAACATCTAACAAACGAAATTGGGAAATTTTGTAAGATTTTATATAAGAATCAAATTCTAAATTTTTAAAATCTGAATATTCATAGGATCAAAATCATTGATGACCAATTGATTTAATTGTAATTGATGGTCTATTAACTTCATCTATTAAATATAATAATTTTAATGATGGTAATGCAATAAAAATTAAAGTTAAAGCTGGTAAGATAGTTCAAATTAATTCAATTATTTGTCCTTCTAATAAATAACGATTAATTAAATTATTTTGAGTTAAACTAATTATAATATAACCAACTATTATGGTAATAATAATTAAAATTATTAGAGTGTGATCATGAAAAAAAATTAGTTGTTCTATTAAAGGTGATATTGCATCTTGTAAGTCAATATTTGATCAAGTAGACATTTCTAATAAAAATTATTATTTTATATATAAATCTTAAATTTATTGCACTAATTCTGCCATATTAGAAATTTACTAATAAAGGCAATTCATTATACGAGTGCTCTGACGGTGGATTTTTTTGTAATCATTCAATTGATGATAATATATTTTTAGTAAATAATCTTTTTCGCTTAAAAATAAATGTTTCTCATAAAATAAAAATTAATATTAAAATACCAATAAATGAAATTATTCTACCTAATGAAGATAAAATATTTCATGAAGTGTAAGCATCAGGATAATCTGAGTATCGTCGTGGTATTCCTCTTAAACCTAAAAAATGTTGAGGAAAAAAAGTTAAATTTACACCAATAAATATAATTGAAAATTGAATTTTTAATCATTTTGTATTTATGCATAATCCAGTAAATAAAGGAAATCATTGAATAAATCTTGCTAAAATTGCAAAAACAGCACCTATAGAAAGTACATAATGAAAATGAGCTACCACATAATAAGTATCATGAAGAATAATATCAATTGATGAGTTTGCTAAAACTACACCTGTTAATCCACCAATAGTAAATAGAAATACAAAACCAATAGATCAAAGAATAGAGGCTGATATCTTAAAAGGTATCCCATGAAGAGTTGCTAGTCAACTAAAAATTTTGATACCTGTAGGAACAGCAATAATTATAGTAGCTGATGTAAAATAAGCTCGAGTATCAACATCTATACCTACAGTAAATATATGATGAGCTCAAACAACAAATCCTAATAATCCAATTGATATTATAGCATAAATTATTCCTAATGAGCCAAAAGATTCATTTTTACCTCTTTCTTGACTAATAATATGAGAAATTAATCCAAATCCAGGTAAAATTAAAATATATACTTCTGGATGACCAAAAAATCAAAATAAATGTTGATATAAAATTGGATCACCTCCACCTGCTGGATCAAAAAAAGATGTATTTAAATTACGATCAGTTAATAATATAGTGATTGCTCCTGCAAGAACAGGTAAAGATAATAATAATAAAATAGCTGTAATTAAAACTGATCAAACAAATAATGGAGTTCGATCTATATTTATTCCAATAGATCGTATATTAAAAATAGTAGTAATAAAATTTACAGCTCCTAAAATAGATGAAATTCCAGCTAAATGAAGAGAAAAAATAGCTAAATCTACACAAGAACCTGAATGAGCAATACCTCTTGATAAAGGAGGGTAAACAGTTCAGCCAGTTCCTACACCATTATCTACTATGCTTCTTGATAATAATAATGTTAATGAAGGTGGTAGTATTCAAAATCTTATATTATTTATACGAGGAAATGCTATATCAGGAGCACCAATTATTAAAGGAACTAATCAATTTCCAAAGCCACCAATTATAATTGGTATCACTATAAAAAAAATTATAATAAAAGCGTGAGCAGTAACAATAACATTGTAAACTTGATCATCTCCAATAAAGGATCCGGGTTGTCCCAATTCAACCCGAATTAATAGTCTTAAAGTTGTACCAATTATACCTGATCAAATACCAAATAAAAAATATAATGTTCCAATATCCCTATGATTTGTAGAAAAAAATCATTTTTTCATGAGTGTTAATGTGGCTGAAAAAAGTAATAAATTGTAAATTTATAAATGAATTTAAATATTCTTTTAACATAAAGATTTTATAGTCAATAAATGATATTAGACTGCAATTCTAAAGTAGTAATAATTACTAAGATCTATATATCTATTTATATTCTTAACTTTGAAGGTTAAAAGTTTAATTTAACTTAAAATCTTAGTAAAAAGATTTAATAAATATAATTATTATGAATCCAAATATATTAACAAAACATGAAAAAAAAAATAATTTTGAATTAATAAATATAAATTTTATTCATTTTATTTCAACTGAATTTAATAGAATTATTTTTACTAAAATTCGAATATAATAAAATAATGTTAATAAAGATGTTATAATTATGATTAATACAATAAAATAATTAGAAGAAAAAATTATAGATTGAATAACTATTCATTTAGGTAGAAATCCTAATAAAGGAGGCAATCCTCCTAATGAAAATATTATTAGTAAGATAAAATATTTATTTAATGATAAATTAAAATTAAAAAAAAATTGATTTAAATAATTAAATCCTATTTTATGTATTATTATTATTAATATTGAAATTATTAATGAATAATAAAAAAAATAATTTATTCATACAAATCTACTCACTATTATTCTTATAATAATTCAAGCTATATTATTAATAGATGAATAAGCTATTAATTTTTTTATTGATCTTTGATTAATTCCCCCAATTGAACCAACAAATAATCTTAATATAACAGAAAATATAATTATAAAGTTTCTTATTAAATATCTTAATAATACTAAAACAGCAATTTTTTGTCATGTAGATAAAATAATACAATTAAATCAAGTTAAACCTTCTATTACTCCTGGTAGTCATATATGAAAAGGAGCAACTCCTAATTTTATTAATAATCTACATATTAAGATAAAAATAGATATATTATTAAATAATTTTAATGAAAAAATAATAACTCCTAAAAGTATAATAGATGATCTTATACTCTGAATTACAAAATATTTAATTGAAGACTCAGAAGAAAAATAATTTATTCTGGAATGAATTAATGGAATAAAAACAACTAAATTAATTTCTAAACCTATTCAACTTCCAAATCAATTATTTGATGATAAAGATAATAAGGTTCTAAAAACCAAAATTGTTAAAAGAAATATTGTTGTGGAATTTAATTTCAATAAAAAGAAGAAGATTAAACTTCTATAAATGGGGTATGAACCCATTAGCTTAAATTAGCTTATCTTTTTATATAAAAGTGTAAGATGCACCTTAATTTTTGATATTAAAAGATTTAGTTTAATTCTAAATTATATAATAAGAGTAAATACTTACATAATTTATTACATCAAAATAATCCTTTAATTTTCAGGCATCTTATTTTCAATTTATAAATTATAAAATTTTTACTGATTCAGGATAATTAAATATGTTAATAATTTATAATTTTAAATTTTAAGGTATAAACTTTATCTGATTAATAACATTATTAATACAATTAAATTAAATTAAAATTTTATATGATTAATTTTGTTAACTATATGTTTATATATAAAGATTAACTTTAATAAACAGAATTAAGTTTCATCAAAAAATTTTTAATTGATAAATTAAATTTCCCTTTTCAAAAATTTTAAATTTTGAAAATAAATTTTTATTAAACTAAATATACAATAAGTAATTTAATGATTAACATATACATATATATATATGTATAATATTACACTTAATAATAAATCTATTATCCTAAAAGAGAATAGATTTAATTAATTAATAATATAATAAATAATTTAATAATTAATATATATATATATATGTATAATATTATACTTAATAATAAATCTATTCTCCTAAAAGAGAATAGATTTAATTAATTAATAATATAATAAATAATTTAATAATTAATATATATATATATATGTATAATATTATACTTAATAATAAATCTATTCTCCTAAAAGAGAATAGATTTAATTAATTAATAATATAATAAATAATTTAATAATTAATATATATATATATATGTATAATATTACACTTAATAATAAATCTATTCTCCTAAAAGAGAATAGATTTAATTAATTAATAATATAATAAATAATTTAATAATTAATATATATATATATATGTATAATATTATACTTAATAATAAATCTATTCTCCTAAAAGAGAATAGATTTAATTAATTAATAATATAATAAATAATTTAATAATTAATATATATATATATATGTATAATATTATACTTAATAATAAATCTATTCTCCTAAAAGAGAATAGATTTAATTAATTAATAATATAATAAATAATTTAATAATTAATATATATATATATATGTATAATATTATACTTAATAATAAATCTATTCTCCTAAAAGAGAATAGATTTAATTAATTAATAATATAATAAATAATTTAATAATTAATATATATATATATATGTATAATATTATACTTAATAATAAATCTATTCTCCTAAAAGAGAATAGATTTAATTAATTAATAATATAATAAATAATTTAATAATTAATATATATATATATATGTATAATATTATACTTAATAATAAATCTATTCTCCTAAAAGAGAATAGATTTAATTAATTAATAATATAATAAATAATTTAATAATTAATATATATATATATATGTATAATATTATACTTAATAATAAATCTATTCTCCTAAAAGAGAATAGATTTAATTAATTAATAATATAATAAATAATTTAATAATTAATATATATATATATATGTATAATATTATACTTAATAATAAATCTATTCTCCTAAAAGAGAATAGATTTAATTAATTAATAATATAATAAATAATTTAATAATTAATATATATATATATATGTATAATATTATACTTAATAATAAATCTATTCTCCTAAAAGAGAATAGATTTAATTAATTAATAATATAATAAATAATTTAATAATTAATATATATATATATATGTATAATATTATACTTAATAATAAATCTATTCTCCTAAAAGAGAATAGATTTAATTAATTAATAATATAATAAATAATTTAATAATTAATATATATATATATATGTATAATATTATACTTAATAATAAATCTATTCTCCTAAAAGAGAATAGATTTAATTAATTAATAATATAATAAATAATTTAATAATTAATAAATATAAATATTCAATTAATATTATTAATGAATTAATAGTATTAAATAAATTAATTAATATAATATATTTTTTAGGTTAAACGTTTAATTTTCTTCTTTTTTTTTATAGAAAAAAAAAAAAAAAAAAAGAAGAAAATAAAAACTTAATTCATAAATCATAATACTTTATATTGAAATTATTATTCCTGTCCCATAACTATCCTCTTAATTAATAAAATAAAGAATTAGTATTATAATAAATCCTTATTTAAGCATAAATAACAGTATTATAAATAATACTTTATTATTGTCAATAAATTATGCGACTAATTTAATCTTTTAGTTTATTATTATATTACCTATAATACTAACTTGATTTTAATAAATTCTTATTTAAATATAAATAACAATTTACTATTGTTAATAAATTATACGTCTAAATTAGTGTTTTAATTTACTATTACACCATCATTAACATTAATATTAACTTAAAACCCTATAAATCCACTTTTTAAACCTAAAAGTGGATTTAATAAGTAGATATTTAAGTAGTAAAATCTATATTTAAGCATAAATAACAAGATTATAAACAATACCCAATTATTGTTATTAAGTTAGCTAGGCTAAATAAGTGTTTTAATTTACTATTACACCATCATTAACATTAATATTAACTTAAAACCCTATAAATCCACTTTTTAAACCTAAAAGTGGATTTAATAAGTAGATATTTAAGTAGTAAAATCTATATTTAAGCATAAATAACAAGATTATAAACAATACCCAATTATTGTTATTAAGTTAGCTAGGCTAAATAAGTGTTTTAATTTACTATTACACCATCATTAACATTAATATTAACTTAAAACCCTATAAATCCACTTTTTTTTTAAACCTAAAAGTGGATTTATTAAGTAGATATTTAAGTAGTAAAATCTATATTTAAGCATAAATAACAAGATTATAAACAATACCCAATTATTGTTATTAAGTTAGCTAGGCTAAATAAGTGTTTTAATTTACTATTACACCATCATTAACATTAATATTAACTTAAAACCCTATAAATCCACTTTTTTTTTAAACCTAAAAGTGGATTTATTAAGTAGATATTTAAGTAGTAAAATCTATATTTAAGCATAAATAACAAGATTATAAACAATACCCAATTATTGTTATTAAGTTAGCTAGGCTAAATAAGTGTTTTAATTTACTATTACACCATCATTAACATTAATATTAACTTAAAACCCTATAAATCCACTTTTTAAACCTAAAAGTGGATTTAATAAGTAGATATTTAAGTAGTAAAATCTATATTTAAGCATAAATAACAAGATTATAAACAATACCCAATTATTGTTATTAAGTTAGCTAGGCTAAATAAGTGTTTTAATTTACTATTACACCATCATTAACATTAATATTAACTTAAAACCCTATAAATCCACTTTTTAAACCTAAAAGTGGATTTAATAAGTAGATATTTAAGTAGTAAAATCTATATTTAAGCATAAATAACAAGATTATAAACAATACCCAATTATTGTTATTAAGTTAGCTAGGCTAAATAAGTGTTTTAATTTACTATTACACCATCATTAACATTAATATTAACTTAAAACCCTATAAATCCACTTTTTTTTTTAAACCTAAAAGTGGATTTATTAAGTAGATATTTAAGTAGTAAAATCTATATTTAAGCATAAATAACAAGATTATAAACAATACCCAATTATTGTTATTAAGTTAGCTAGGCTAAATAAGTGTTTTAATTTACTATTACACCATCATTAACATTAATATTAACTTAAAACCCTATAAATCCACTTTTTAAACCTAAAAGTGGATTTAATAAGTAGATATTTAAGTAGTAAAATCTATATTTAAGCATAAATAACAAGATTATAAACAATACCCAATTATTGTTATTAAGTTAGCTAGGCTAAATAAGTGTTTTAATTTACTATTACACCATCATTAACATTAATATTAACTTAAAACCCTATAAATCCACTTTTTTTTAAACCTAAAAGTGGATTTATTAAGTAGATATTTAAGTAGTAAAATCTATATTTAAGCATAAATAACAAGATTATAAACAATACCCAATTATTGTTATTAAGTTAGCTAGGCTAAATAAGTGTTTTAATTTACTATTACACCATCATTAACATTAATATTAACTTAAAACCCTATAAATCCACTTTTTAAACCTAAAAGTGGATTTAATAAGTAGATATTTAAGTAGTAAAATCTATATTTAAGCATAAATAACAAGATTATAAACAATACCCAATTATTGTTATTAAGTTAGCTAGGCTAAATAAGTGTTTTAATTTACTATTACACCATCATTAACATTAATATTAACTTAAAACCCTATAAATCCACTTTTTTTTAAACCTAAAAGTGGATTTATTAAGTAGATATTTAAGTAGTAAAATCTATATTTAAGCATAAATAACAAGATTATAAACAATACCCAATTATTGTTATTAAGTTAGCTAGGCTAAATAAGTGTTTTAATTTACTATTACACCATCATTAACATTAATATTAACTTAAAACCCTATAAATCCACTTTTTAAACCTAAAAGTGGATTTAATAAGTAGATATTTAAGTAGTAAAATCTATATTTAAGCATAAATAACAAGATTATAAACAATACCCAATTATTGTTATTAAGTTAGCTAGGCTAAATAAGTGTTTTAATTTACTATTACACCATCATTAACATTAATATTAACTTAAAACCCTATAAATCCACTTTTTAAACCTAAAAGTGGATTTAATAAGTAGATATTTAAGTAGTAAAATCTATATTTAAGCATAAATAACAAGATTATAAACAATACCCAATTATTGTTATTAAGTTAGCTAGGCTAAATAAGTGTTTTAATTTACTATTACACCATCATTAACATTAATATTAACTTAAAACCCTATAAATCCACTTTTTAAACCTAAAAGTGGATTTAATAAGTAGATATTTAAGTAGTAAAATCTATATTTAAGCATAAATAACAAGATTATAAACAATACCCAATTATTGTTATTAAGTTAGCTAGGCTAAATAAGTGTTTTAATTTACTATTACACCATCATTAACATTAATATTAACTTAAAACCCTATAAATCCACTTTTTAAACCTAAAAGTGGATTTAATAAGTAGATATTTAAGTAGTAAAATCTATATTTAAGCATAAATAACAAGATTATAAACAATACCCAATTATTGTTATTAAGTTAGCTAGGCTAAATAAGTGTTTTAATTTACTATTACACCATCATTAACATTAATATTAACTTAAAACCCTATAAATCCACTTTTTAAACCTAAAAGTGGATTTAATAAGTAGATATTTAAGTAGTAAAATCTATATTTAAGCATAAATAACAAGATTATAAACAATACCCAATTATTGTTATTAAGTTAGCTAGGCTAAATAAGTGTTTTAATTTACTATTACACCATCATTAACATTAATATTAACTTAAAACCCTATAAATCCACTTTTTAAACCTAAAAGTGGATTTAATAAGTAGATATTTAAGTAGTAAAATCTATATTTAAGCATAAATAACAAGATTATAAACAATACCCAATTATTGTTATTAAGTTAGCTAGGCTAAATAAGTGTTTTAATTTACTATTACACCATCATTAACATTAATATTAACTTAAAACCCTATAAATCCACTTTTTAAACCTAAAAGTGGATTTAATAAGTAGATATTTAAGTAGTAAAATCTATATTTAAGCATAAATAACAAGATTATAAACAATACCCAATTATTGTTATTAAGTTAGCTAGGCTAAATAAGTGTTTTAATTTACTATTACACCATCATTAACATTAATATTAACTTAAAACCCTATAAATCCACTTTTTAAACCTAAAAGTGGATTTATTAAGTAGATATTTAAGTAGTAAAATCTATATTTAAGCATAAATAACAAGATTATAAACAATACCCAATTATTGTTATTAAGTTAGCTAGGCTAAATAAGTGTTTTAATTTACTATTACACCATCATTAACATTAATATTAACTTAAAACCCTATAAATCCACTTTTTAAACCTAAAAGTGGATTTAATAAGTAGATATTTAAGTAGTAAAATCTATATTTAAGCATAAATAACAAGATTATAAACAATACCCAATTATTGTTATTAAGTTAGCTAGGCTAAATAAGTGTTTTAAATTTACTATTACACCATCATATAACATTAATATTAACTTAAAACCCTATAAATCCACTTTTTAAACCTAAAAGTGGATTTAATAAGTAGATATTTTAAGTAGTAAAATATATTTAAGCATAAATAACAAGATTATAAACAATACCCAATTATTGTTATTAAGTTAGCTAGGCTAAATAAGTGTTTTAATTTACTATTACACCATCATTAACATTAATATTAACTTAAAACCCTATAAATCCACTTTTTAAACCTAAAAGTGGATTTAATAAGTAGATATTTAAGTAGTAAAATCTATATTTAAGCATAAATAACAAGATTATAAACAATACCCAATTATTGTTATTAAGTTAGCTAGGCTAAATAAGTGTTTTAATTTACTATTACACCATCATTAACATTAATATTAACTTAAAACCCTATAAATCCACTTTTTAAACCTAAAAGTGGATTTAATAAGTAGATATTTAAGTAGTAAAATCTATATTTAAGCATAAATAACAAGATTATAAACAATACCCAATTATTGTTATTAAGTTAGCTAGGCTAAATAAGTGTTTTAATTTACTATTACACCATCATTAACATTAATATTAACTTAAAACCCTATAAATCCACTTTTTAAACCTAAAAGTGGATTTAATAAGTAGATATTTAAGTAGTAAAATCTATATTTAAGCATAAATAACAAGATTATAAACAATACCCAATTATTGTTATTAAGTTAGCTAGGCTAAATAAGTGTTTTAATTTACTATTACACCATCATTAACATTAATATTAACTTAAAACCCTATAAATCCACTTTTTAAACCTAAAAGTGGATTTAATAAGTAGATATTTAAGTAGTAAAATCTATATTTAAGCATAAATAACAAGATTATAAACAATACCCAATTATTGTTATTAAGTTAGCTAGGCTAAATAAGTGTTTTAATTTACTATTACACCATCATTAACATTAATATTAACTTAAAACCCTATAAATCCACTTTTTAAACCTAAAAGTGGATTTAATAAGTAGATATTTAAGTAGTAAAATCTATATTTAAGCATAAATAACAAGATTATAAACAATACCCAATTATTGTTATTAAGTTAGCTAGGCTAAATAAGTGTTTTAATTTACTATTACACCATCATTAACATTAATATTAACTTAAAACCCTATAAATCCACTTTTTAAACCTAAAAGTGGATTTAATAAGTAGATATTTAAGTAGTAAAATCTATATTTAAGCATAAATAACAAGATTATAAACAATACCCAATTATTGTTATTAAGTTAGCTAGGCTAAATAAGTGTTTTAATTTACTATTACACCATCATTAACATTAATATTAACTTAAAACCCTATAAATCCACTTTTTTAAACCTAAAAGTGGATTTATTAAGTAGATATTTAAGTAGTAAAATCTATATTTAAGCATAAATAACAAGATTATAAACAATACCCAATTATTGTTATTAAGTTAGCTAGGCTAAATAAGTGTTTTAATTTACTATTACACCATCATTAACATTAATATTAACTTAAAACCCTATAAATCCACTTTTTTAAACCTAAAAGTGGATTTAATAAGTAGATATTTAAGTAGTAAAATCTATATTTAAGCATAAATAACAAGATTATAAACAATACCCAATTATTGTTATTAAGTTAGCTAGGCTAAATAAGTGTTTTAATTTACTATTACACCATCATTAACATTAATATTAACTTAAAACCCTATAAATCCACTTTTTTAAACCTAAAAGTGGATTTATTAAGTAGATATTTAAGTAGTAAAATCTATATTTAAGCATAAATAACAAGATTATAAACAATACCCAATTATTGTTATTAAGTTAGCTAGGCTAAATAAGTGTTTTAATTTACTATTACACCATCATTAACATTAATATTAACTTAAAACCCTATAAATCCACTTTTTTTTTAAACCTAAAAGTGGATTTATTAAGTAGATATTTAAGTAGTAAAATCTATATTTAAGCATAAATAACAAGATTATAAACAATACCCAATTATTGTTATTAAGTTAGCTAGGCTAAATAAGTGTTTTAATTTACTATTACACCATCATTAACATTAATATTAACTTAAAACCCTATAAATCCACTTTTTAAACCTAAAAGTGGATTTAATAAGTAGATATTTAAGTAGTAAAATCTATATTTAAGCATAAATAACAAGATTATAAACAATACCCAATTATTGTTATTAAGTTAGCTAGGCTAAATAAGTGTTTTAATTTACTATTACACCATCATTAACATTAATATTAACTTAAAACCCTATAAATCCACTTTTTAAACCTAAAAGTGGATTTAATAAGTAGATATTTAAGTAGTAAAATCTATATTTAAGCATAAATAACAAGATTATAAACAATACCCAATTATTGTTATTAAGTTAGCTAGGCTAAATAAGTGTTTTAATTTACTATTACACCATCATTAACATTAATATTAACTTAAAACCCTATAAATCCACTTTTTTTTTAAACCTAAAAGTGGATTTAATAAGTAGATATTTAAGTAGTAAAATCTATATTTAAGCATAAATAACAAGATTATAAACAATACCCAATTATTGTTATTAAGTTAGCTAGGCTAAAATAAGTGTTTTAATTACTATTACACCATCATTAACATTAATATTAACTTAAAACCCTATAAATCCACTTTTTAAACCTAAAAGTGGATTTTAATAAGTTAGATATTTTAAGGTAGTAAAATCTATATTTAAGCATAAATAACAAGATTATAAACAATACCCAATTATTTGTTATTAAGTTAGACTAGGGCTAAATAAGTTGTTTTAATATTAACTATTACACCTATCATTAACTATTAATATTAAACTTAAAACC
>CAUPSG010000984.1:0-31954 GCA_963513935.1 Aphrophora alni | reverse complement strand
ATTGCAAAAACGGTAAACTAAAGATGTCTAAAACTTTACCAAAATTGTCAGCTTAGTAGACGCCGGTAAAAAGTGAAAATATACGATGCAGACTTTCTTTGAAAAAAATATTTAGATATTTAAATTCATTAGTTGTTAGAGAAAATAGTAATTTTGTGCTTTTATCTTATGGGCAGTAAATCTCAGATGTTGAGTTACCGGGGGAAAAATTCATCTAGTTCTATTTTCGATTAAAATCGGTCCATTTGTTTTGGCTATAGAGGACTACACAGACGTCTCATTTAGAAAGACAGACAGACATCATGCCTAACCTAACCTAACCTAACCTAACCTATCCTAACCTAACCTAACCTAACCTAACCTAGCCTAATCTAACCTAACCTAACATAACCTAACCTAACCTAACCTAACCTAATACCTTTTCGTTCTCTGAGGACTTCAAAACGAATAACTCTGAAAAACTTCTTTTTTGACCTATCACAAAACTTTTTACAGGTATTTGTGAAAAAATTCCAGGTGTAAATTAAGCCTATGTTTGGAGAACAGCTTTAAAATAAACCCTAAAATTTCGTGTCCGTTTGTTAAATCATTGAGGCTTTCAATTTTTGGCGGCCATTTTGAAAGGTTATATTTTAAATAGGAAAGGGTTAGTGATACTTCCATTATCGATTCTGCGATTTCCGCATCACATGGCAGTAAAGTATGATAAGTTGCCTACCTAGGAGTATCAGGCACTCCACCGCTTTTTGATATGGAAGTGATATACTCACCATCGGGATAGTAATTCTAAGCGCATATAGATTAGCAGGTGACAGTGCGTTCAGCGATCAACGAGGAAGTTCGTTACCACTCGGGGATGTAATTATTCTAGTAGGCCTAGCTTCACCCATCATGAATGGCTCGGGGCTTTTTAGGATGGATTTCAATACCCCTTCGGAGTTTGGGCCCCTCTCGCACATCTAAATTATTTTTAACGCGGAATAGTGTAGTCCGCCTAAATGATATTTGGGCCTTGTTCAAAATCTAAGTGATACCTTTAAAAACACACGTAAGTCTAAATTAGTAGTTTTAATTAGGTATAATAATTAGAAGTTAGGTTAATTGATAATCTCGTCATAAATGGCTGGTTAAGTGAGACGAGTGAAAGATCGGAAGAGAGAACGAAAGAGAGAGAGAGAAGACACTGATTTCTCTAGTTAAACATTTTCATAATTAAGAAAATAACGTATTAAGAGCATCCTAGAACTGAAGTAGCTTAATATTCCCCTCCCAGTATACATTATAATGCAATACGTTGTTCATAATGTCTAGAAAGTAATTCATTCAATAATAATAATAAGGAAGAATTGATATTTATAAATTTATGAATCTTGTTGTAATTTACAAAGAAATACTTTTGTTTAAAATATAAACTTTAAAAAATCTATATTCAAATAAGAATTTCTTTTATGCTATATCTATTTTTCCTGTACCTAATAGAAAGCAACTTGGGGTCTCTGTGTTGGGCTGTATCTTTTGATAAAATGCAACTAAAAATAATCAAACAAAATAATTACCCATTGTTTTCGAATGAAATAAAAACAAATCTGAATAATCAAGCACAGTGCTTCCTCTTTGAAGTAGTTTTAATTTTACGACCTAACAAGATTCTGATCATGCGCCAATATTTCGATTCCCAGCGCAATATTACTGCCTGATATTTTCATTATCTCAGTATATACTGTGCAATAAATACACTGGATAATTTGTTTTCAGCTTTATCTCTATTTGTGACAACATAGATTCTAGTTTGTGTTTTATATTGTCGTAATATACAGGATGATTCAAAAATATGTAACCTAACTCCTGGAAATAAATGTACCGGCTAAAATAAAGAAACACGTTTCTTATAAATATCTTTTTACAAATGTTTGTCATTCTGTTTGTATTTTTTAATAAATGGATGAGACATTGATTATGTAGGGTACGTTATGCTTTTTTAATTATAATTTGTATTTATCATCTGTAATATGAAAATGGCGGCCGCTCCAAACGTTTAATGTTAAATATCTTGAAAACCAAAAAAAGACAACAAATGTCTCCTTTTTAAATATTGAACATAATGACTTCCTAATAATTTTATAAATTTTTACTAAAAAACTAAAAAAAGGAAAGGTATTTTTCTTGATATCTGTTTACAACATCCAGAAAATTACAACACCAATTATTTAGTAATGAGTAAATTACATGTTACTATACCTGCGTAAGAAATGTCAAGAATAATAATACTCGTATACTAGGCCATTATTTATAAATTCTAAAAGGCAAAAGTAGTTTAGAACCGCCATATTTTTCAGATCTGAGAATTTTTACAAATTTCAAATTCGCCCTAATACATTATGCCTTTTATTCATTACATGTAATAAATATATTGTGACACGTTAATATTCAAAAACCAAGACATAACAGCTACTGTAAACAGAGTCACTATTTACAGAGAGATATAATAAAAGTGAAAAGCTTTGTGACTAGCAGGTTGTAAAAACGAAGAAACAGACTATTGTTTTTAGTTTTCGTACTTGAAACCACGGACCTTTATTTCACACGAGTCTATCTCGTTGTGACTAGTCTATACAGAAAAGACAATAAATCTTATATATTTCAAACTTTGCATTTATATTGTCCCACATATAGGAGAAATATAGCGGTTACAAAAAAAGATGACCTTGGGGTATTTTGAAATGTTGTGTATTGACTAGAAGTTATTCTGATTACGAATATGTATGTTTATTTGATGGGGGGGAACGTGGCGCTAGGCCAAATTTAAAGGGTCAGACATAATTCCCCCTCCCTCTAACTTGAACACGGCGTGATCCACAAACATTATTTGGATGTGAAATAAATTGCAGTGCGAAATCATATATTGTAGATTTTTGTTTTATGAAAACAACTTAATGAGAGAGGCGTAGGGTATGTTTTAAAAACAGTTATTGTGGGATATGAGACAAATAGTTCAATAACAATGAAAGCATAAATTGCATTTCCATTAATTTCTCTTTATTAGGTTTCGAAGGTAACACCAAGCACCTTTATAATTTCAAGCACATATCTGTCTGTAACTATATACAATTTAAACTGCCGCTTAACCATGATTATTTGTGTTTGGGGATTACTTCTTTCATTTAGTTATTAATCTTAAGGCCATTGTGCCGCTTAAAAGACTTCGATTTTACAAAAATAACTGTTCCTATTTGTCTACGAAACCAAGTCGTCTGGTTTTAACGCATGCTTGTTTACGAGTGAAGCAGGAAATAATATAATCCTCTTTCGATTTTTTGTATCATCTATATTCAAGAGATTATACTTGTGAACATATGTATTGGAGTGAACTTCTCGCTGGTGTTACTAAACTGACAAACCTAAGTGGTGTTATTTGAGTGTTATGTAAACTACACAATTAGCGTCTGTCAACTCTGCAGAAATTAAATAAAACACACTTGTCAGGATATAAGTAAATATACAAAATACATTGAACAGTAAAAGTTTTAACGGAGATACATGATTAGTAGGAAACTTTACTTTGATGTATAAATGAAACACTATGTAGTTGGTTTTGTAATAATTGAGTAGATATTTCTACTTTTATCAGTCAAAATTAATTGCGGTAATCTTTAGTCTGGACGTCGATTCAAGATTTTCCGAAATACCAATATAACACCAATTTAAAGGTCTTCAATATTTCCAGAACACACTGCTGTATTTTCAACAGTGTACAATGACTTTATGACCATTAAAACACTTCATGAAAAATCATGACTTTTTACTACCAAATTGACCAATATTTTGACGGTTTTCTATTAAACCAATGTAATTTTAAACATGATAGATCAATTTCAATTAAACAAAAAAAAATTGTAAACACAATTCACATATTCAGTGGACTAGGTTATGGTCTAAATTCATTTTTATAAAAAATAAATTCAATTTTTTGTCATCCAAATTTTGAATTTTAAGAAAATCGAAAAATCGCAAGTTATGTCGCGTGATTTTTGGCAAAAAATCCGATCAATATAAACCTTACGCTATCAGTTGATATTTTCAAAGGGATATTTTGTGAGACTGTGTGGCGATTATGACTTTTATAGGCTCAAAATTATGATACAAATTCTTCAGTTTGGATGTAGATGTTTTCCAAAAATGAAGGTTTTTTTCCATCATTTTCAACCCCTCACAAATGACGGTTACAGATTTTACAGCGATGCAAACATCTCATGAATATGATGAATATTTACTCTCAAAATAAGCAGGTTTTTTACAATATTTACAAACAAAACAAATTCAACTCAAACCATTTCAGAAATTTAAGGAAGCAGCTCAGATAAACAATGTTTTTTAAATAATCAATTCTAGGCAATGCATTTTTAAAACAAAAACATTTTTTCTACCAAAACATTTTAGTTTGGGAAAAAATCTTCCTTCGAACACTTCATTAAAAAACCACGAAACCTGACTATCGAAATAAGTTTTTTTGTCAATCTTTACCTCAAACAGCTTTAACTTTTTAATCCATTAAACCGATTTCATTGAAACAAAAAAATTCTATGTAAAACTTTTCAATATATATGTGGAAACAATTTTGAGATCCGTATTTGATCTTTCTCCAATCATTACAAGGAAATGGATTTTTCAATAATCGAAACACTGCCACAGTTTGTATCAAAACATTTTGGTTTTGATACAAACTATGTACAAAAAAAAATACCGCCTCCCCAATATAAATACAAAATGTTTTTGGTATTTAATAATATTTTGAAAGTAATACTTTGCCAGAATTGAAAAATGTCGACTTTAATGAACTCAAAATTTATTATAAAGTTTTACTGGATTAGAAACGTTTTCTAACATACCAAAATGGATATTTTAAACTTCACCATTTACTGTGCTATATTTCCATCCCCGTACATAGAAGGGTAAACATTTCATAGAAATGGAAATATCTGGAGAAAAACCTTGAATTTCGACCGTCTAAAAATAAGTTTTTTAACGGTACTTTTTACCCAAAACTTTTAACCCAGGGAATGAAATCAAATTCGATGTAAAACGAATTTTGATTCGAAATTGTATGCGTATTTAATGCAGATATAATGCGCAGAACGTTTACTGCAAACACTTCCAATACATTTTACCTTACTGGACATCACAATAACCAAATAATAAAACATTATTCACTCAGCCCTGTAGAGTACTTTTAGAATTGTGCTTACACACATTACGAATTTTAAAATGACATAACTTGTTTGTTATTAAAGATAAAATAAATATCTCTTTAAGTATAATAAATTTCCCTATTAGAATATGTAAAAATAATAATAGCGTACGTTGAACATGTTGATAAAATCACGTTTTCTTAACTTTTGAAACACTCTGTATAGTCTACTAAACTTTCGTATCACCCTGTAGACAGATAAGGTTAAGAGCTTTAAAATGAAGCGTCGAACATATTTCTATGAAAAGCACTTCGTGAAATATCATGCTGTTTGCATATTTTGTACACATGGTGTATACCATGTGTCCATAAAGTCCCACCCCCTCTTATTTTTTTAATTAATGGAAATAGACAGATTTGCTTTGGGGAAAGTTTAGATAACCAAAGAAGGAGTTTTTGAAGTATCAAAATTTTCAACCGTTACCCCCGAAATGGGGTAGTTTGGGGGTATGTCAAGAATTGTAATTCGATTGGTTGCTATGTTGGGTAAGATAAACTTAGAGACCTCTGGTTTGCGCTATTATTCTTATTTTGAAAAGACCTTTAAAATAAGGTATCACTCAATAGGGGTTGCTATTTAAAATTCTTGACTTACCCCTTAACTACCCCATTTTGGGGGTAAGGGTTGAAAATTGTGATACTTCAAAAAACTTCTAAACTTTCCCCAAAGCAAATCTGTTTATTTCCATTAATTAAAAAAATAAGAGGGGGGGACTTTTTGGACACATGGTATATTTCAACCCTGGAGAGAACCTTTAATATTGTGCTTACAACACTACAAATTTTAAAATGCCATAACTAGTTTGTTTTTAAAGGTAAATTAAACATTTCTTTTAAGTATCTTAAATTTAACTATTTAACAATAATAGCATTACGTTAAAAAAGTTGAGAAAATCACGTTTTTTAACTTTTGGAACACTCTGTATATTCTACTAAACTTTTATAACACCCTATAGAGAAATCAGGTTAATAGCTTTCAAATGAGCCGTCGAACATATTTCTATCTAAAGTACTTCTTGAAATATCCATATTTTTTTACACACACTATAGACTATGTATTATAGTGTGATGATAAAAGAGAGGGATTTAACATAAGATTACAAGATAAAAGGGGTAGATCCAACTAGTAACCCTCGGGAGAGCCACTCCATATTTATTATTGTAAGCCCTTTAGGGTTGTTGCAATTCGAAGGGCAGCAAGTTTTAATTATGTAATGAAATCTACTAAAAGACCTCAAATCACAAGTTTCCTTTAAATATTACCGAATTTTATTATATTTAAAAGTAATAATATTAATGAAATTCATAACAAGTAGTTAATATCTGATATGGTTACATAATGACTTTCTTATTTTTCTCTCGCCAACCCCCATTTCTACCCTCATTCTTCAATCCCCAATCCAATTCCACTACCTTGATTATAATATTGAAGCTCTGTGAGATAAAAGCCAAATAAATATGAGAGTATTCTGAAAGCATGAACATAATTCCACAGAGTTTGAATGTGAATTTTACATTCCAGTATAGTAAGTACAGGGTAAATTTAGTAATCGCAAACAAATTTAATCTATGTTTTATATTTATCTTTACATTTACTTATGAAACCGAAAAAGTGTTGTTTTTTTTTTAAATCCATTCGTCTGTCGATGTAGAAGTCTGAACGTCATAAAAATATAGATTAGGAATATGAAATTTGGTAGGTGGGACTTATTACCCATCTCATGTAGAATCTATTGAAATTCAAGAATAATTGAAATGAAAATATCAAAATGGCTGACATATTAAACAGTTTTTTTTTTTTTTTTTTTTTTCCAATTTTAGTGTATTTTACTAAACACACTAAATTAGTTTAAAATTTGCAGGTTGTGCATGTAGTGGTACCAACCCCACTTCTCTACTCATCTCATGTAGAATCTATTGAAATTCAAGAATAATTGAAATGAAAATATCAAAATGGCTGACACATTAAAGAGTTTTTTGCTCAATTTTAGTGTATTTTACTAAACACACTAAATTAGTTTAAAATTTGCAGGTTGTGCATGTAGTGGTACCAACCCCACATCTCTACTATGACAAATAGCAAAATTATAAATGTAATTTCGCCTTTTACCTCCCAAGAAAATGAGATAGGTTCTATATCAGGCAGGGGTGATACATCTGTTTAATATTGCTATAACCCCATGTGACTCGAAAATGTTATACACGTACTAAAAGAGATAGCTTAGAAAGTTTTTCAGGTAAAAAAGTTTCGGAAAACAGTTCACATTTTATTATTCATTATAAAAAGTTTCTGTTTTTTTTCATCGTTTCGTTTTGTACACACTATAAATATACTTAGAAGTACCCGCTATCCTGTTCCGGGGCTTTGCTGAGGTTTTCTGAGTAATAAGGACATTACAAGCCTGATACACAAGTGAGTCTTTTACCTTAATATTAAATGCAATAACTTTATATTTATAAATAGTATGGACAACACTAGAATGGTAAACAATTCACCTATCGGTAGGGGCAGTAAAGGAAGACCTAAAAGACGTTGGGGCGATAACCTAAATACAGAATGACGAGTTAACGACGAAATAGAGAGCTTGGAAGAAAGAAGAAGTAGGCGCTGTAAGCACATCCTGACTGAAAAATACTGTTTTGAATAACCACTATTAAAATTAAATTAAAAAAAAATTATACTTCCTTATATCATTCGAGCTAGTTGTAAATAATCTTAACCTAGAGTTACTACAAAATTAACACAAGAAATACCCGATGATCGAGTACATATAAAACAGTAGAACTATTGCTTCACTTACGTTACTTGAGAACAGGAGTTGATCGTCCTCGAAACGTCGTGTGTTATGTTTATAGAAAATTTTCTAATATACTTTACCAATATTATGAACAACCTATCATTACTGAATAAAGTAAAAATGTAATACACAGACGATGTAACGCATTGAATTAGTTGCGTTTGTCGTTTTGTTACATATGCATACGTTGTATAGACTAAGTATATGTGATGGATGGAAACTCGATGTGGAGTATTTGCGGATATATTCGATTTAATAATCTGAAGTGATTTTTGGAATTTGTATGGTCTGTCTGCTTCGAATAAACTCCTAACACGTAGGCCGATTTTGATAAAATTTGGTATGTGACGATATTTTGAATATACATAATCTGAGCAGTATATCAGGATATTTTAAATTTTTAATCATTCAAAATTTGAGAATGTTACCGTGAGAATAAACGAAAAACTACAATTTTATAAAAATCTGTTCTAATTTCGATCAATTTATTTTCATTTGTAACCTCTAAAAAATCAGAACAAAACTGATTGCTATATTTCTAAAATGTCTGTAAGATATTGGTGAAAACAAAACAATTGGCCTAAGGGCAGTAAAAAAAAAATCGAATCAACCGATTTAGTATAAAACTTAGTGAAACGATTATTAACATGGAATATAATAATTAAAAAATATTACCTTTCAAGAATAATTGGCAAACACCAAAATGATCCACCTAACCTTAACCATTGTAACTAAAATATTGATTTATTGAAATACGACTTACACTAAGGACGTATTTGTGGTAAAAACGAACCAAGTTTAGGGCTTTATTTAAATAAGGCATAAAAGAATTCCCCGAATCACAGTATGTTCATTACACTACCCTTAAGTACATTTCGTTAATATAGTAATAATCCTCAGAGGTTTGTAGCTAAACTAAATACGAGTATAAACCGAAAGCAAAGTGCCAAATAGCGCCCCCTTCTCCTCTCAACCAGCTTATCTAAAATAGGCACCTCTAACCTTAGGTGACTGACTCGGATTTGGAAGGGTCAATGCTCTTGGCAACCTTAAAGATTATCTGGCTTACCCTGTTTTTCTTATTGCAGATATTTACACAGTTCTTTTTGGATGACATTGTTTAGAAATATACACATTTGATTTGTCATAAATGACATTCATAGTTAAATTTTACTTTTTGGTCGACAACTTACTGAAATGGAATTTTGAGTTGTTATTAGTTTTTATTTAAACAACAATTTACTTTTCTTTTTTTTTACAAGTCGGAAAGTTTGTGCAATGTTTTTTGCACATTTTGATATTCAAACACACTCTGTATAAGCTGAGTGACGAAGAGGAAGATCCCATTAACTAGATTTATTCTTATCTCGATAAACGTAATAATAGTAATATAATGAATGCAAATGTAATGTAAATTATCTCCTGGACTAATCGAAATTTTCTGTTCTATCGTTTATTTTACATGTATTTGAAATGTGTGGTCGTATGGCTCTTGTATTTATTTTAACCTTATGACATCGTGTTAGGGACAAGAGCTATTTTTGATGATGTTCCACTATAGATTGTTTTACGACAGTTGATGTTTTGCCAGGATTTGAGTGTAAAAACATTTGAACTCATCTGAAATTATATAGGATTTCACAATTTCGAACTAATAACAAATAAGGTTTCGTTTTTAATGTAACATTATATTTCGATGGTAGTATTTTAGGTTTTAACTTTATTCTATTTTAAGAGATTAGTCAGCATATGCGTAAGTACGCCAATTCCAATGATATTGACTAATTGCTTCCTCATGTGTGATTATAGCATGAATAATTTGAATGAAGTTTTTTGTTTACTTCTAAGCTATACGGTTATATTTTACTTGTTTTAAAGAGAGAAGAATGTTCTATGTAAACTAACTTTTTTATTTTCTAAACCTTAGGTTCTATTACTTTCTCATACTAACGTAGTATAGAGGAAGTTAGGTTATAAGTCGACAAATGGATGTAGATTTTTTTTTTGAGGATTAAAAGAAGTGTTTTATTTCAGAAGTTTGTCTGTTGTATGTTGTATGAACTGTTTGTTTTATTACAATTAGGTACGTGCGTTATTTTCGCCATATATCAAATGTTTTTTTCCCATTTTATTCTGACTCACAATTTGGGGGTAGCTTCCATTAACAAAAATGATTTTTTTATTTCACAAACTGGTTTAACAAGTGTGTTGAGATTGTGCTCAAATTGTAGCCACTAAAAACCTAAGTTGAACGTATTGGTCGCTATATATCCAAAAATAATTCTCTCCGAGTTATCGAAAGAATATTAAAAAATCGGTCATGTGACTGTTAAAAAGTACGTAGTGTATAAAAACTGTTACCAATTTTATTCAAATTTTATTGCTTTGTAAAAATGAATTAACCAAACTTGTGTACAAAAATAGGAGTAAACAAAATCCCTGTTAAGAAATAATAAACAAAAAAAAAATATATCTTGATCGGAGGCATTAAAAGCGAATAACGACAGAGTTTATGGTACAAGTGAAAAGCTTCCATAGTTCATTTTCATTTCTTAAATTAAAAAATGACAGAAATGATATTTTCCTTGACAATTACTTTTTATTTGGTTTGAGGATTAGCAAATGGGAAAGTTTGTACTATTCACACAAGTAATCTGACTGTTGAAGAGGGAAATCCCATTAACTAAAGCATAATAATAGTCTAATAATGAATGCAAATGTAATGTAAATTATATCCTAGACTAATCGAAATTCTCTGTTCTATCGTTTATTTTACATGTATTTGAAATATGTGGTCGTATGGCTCTTGTATTTATTTTAACCTCATGACATCGTGTTAGGGACAAGAGCTATTTTTGATGATGTTCTACTATAGATTATTTTACGACAGTTGATGTTTTGCCAGGATTTGAGTAGAAAAACATTTGAACTCATCTGAAATTATATAGAATTTCACAATTTCGAACTAACAACAAATAATGTATCGTTTTTAATGTAACATTATATTTAAATTGTACTGTTTAAACTTAAGTTTTTTTTTTCTATTTTAACAGATGTAATTAGAAAATAAATAAATACAATGGCAGTGAAGTTGACAGATTGCTTCTTCATGTGTGTAAACAGCGTGATTTGAATAAAGTTTGTGTTGTTTAATGTGCAAGTTATATGGTTATGCTTTATTTATTTTAATGACAGACCTTTTTTTAAAAAATATACTATACCGATTTAGTTCAAATTTATGTAAATTGGGAACTAGTGAGCACATTCCGTGTGTAAGGTTCCAAATAAAAAAAAATTATGGGTCAGGAAATACACACACACACACACACACACACACACACACACACACACACACACACACATATATATATATATATATCATGCGTCCAAAAAGTCCCACCCCTCTTATTTTTCTATTAATAGAAATAGCCAGATTTGCTTTGGGGAAAGTTTAGATAACCAAACGAGGAGTTTTATGAAGTATCAAAATTTTCAACCCTTACCCCCAAAATGGGGTAGTTTGGGGGTAAGTCAAGAATTTTAAATAGCAACCCCTATTGAGTGATACCTCATTTTAAAGGTCTATTCAAAATAAGAATAATGGCTTAAACTAGAGGTCTCTATGTTCATCCTACCCAATATAGCGACCAATCGAATTGTGAATTTTACGTTAATAATTACACCGGAAATGTTACGAAATGTACAACAAGCGTTTGAGTCCAGAATCTATTTCTGCCAAAAAGTAAATGGTAGCCATTTTAAGAACTAATCCGAGCTAAAAAAACAATATAAGGCTCTAACCATCATTTTACCAACATAGAGCAGTTTGTAATGTAATAAAAACAACCGGAGTTTGTAGCTTAACATTCACAATTTGATTGGTCCATATGTTGGGTAGGATGAACATAAGACCTCTAGTTTGCGCCATTATTCTTATTTTTAAAAAGCCTTTAAAATGAGGTATCACTCAATAGGGGTTGCTATTTAAAATTCTAGACTTACCCCCAAACTACCCTATTTTGGGGGTAAGGGTTGAAAATTTTGATACTTCAAACAACTCCTCCTTTGGTTATCTAAACTTTCCCCAAAGCAAATCTGTCTATTTCTATTAATAAAAAAAATAAGAGGGTGGTTGGGACTTTTTGGACACATGGTATATTATTAGTATAAACAACGACAATAAAGAATCTAAACAGCTGTTAATAAAAGCTTTATTTTAATCAAATACGACTTAAGATAAGGTCTTGTTTACGTAGCAAGTTTAAGTTCTTATTCTAATACAGATATTCATATTTCAACTGACAACTTACTGAAATGAGATTAGTGGTGACGATTAGTTTTTATTTGGTTTTGAAGATAGGTGAGTGAGAGATTTAGCGCAATATTTTTGCATCGTTGATTTTTCAGATACACCTGACTTATATGACGTTTCATAATCTCAGTGTCCAAGGAGAGGATAACATTAAATTGAATTTGTGTTTTTTGTTTCAAGGCGAAAAAACAAAGCTGTCATCATCGACTTCTTTTTCGTTTTTATTGTAACACTACATTTCAATTGTAGTTGTTTAAGAATAAACTTTAATTTTATTAATCAAATGTAGTCATCATTCAGGTAAATATGAAATTATACCGAGAGTTTCCTTGCTTATAGTCAGTATGATTAACTATATTTATTTTACACATAGTGGTTATTTATTAAAAGAACTTTGTTATTTTCTAAGATTCGAGTTTTTTTACTCTCTGACATATCCGTTGTGTAGAGAAAGTTATGGCTCAAGAATCGATGACGAATATTTCGCTGATATATACGGTTTTATATATGAGGTCCTTTGAGTAAAAACAGTGTTTTATTTGTTTTTTTAAATGACCTATCTCCGGACGTATGTCCAGTGCTCTACAGTCTAAATGTGATTTGGTATCTGGGTATTTTCTAACAATAACTTAGGAAGATTATTCAATTTGTACGATAACTCAAAACATGAAGGTAGCAGAAAAAAAACACTGTATTACAATATATATAATTAAACTTGTTTTTCTCAAAGATACAAAAAAATTAATTAAAGATAAAACACTTTTAAAAGACCTACTATAAAGTATAAAAACGTACTAAAAAGTAAATAATAATTGCGTTGCTATATAGTTACATTAAAATGTTTGTATCTATATACGACTGCAGAAAATTAAAGCGTTCGGACTTACTTGATTAATTCTTAAATTTTGACTTAATGATATAATTTATTGGGTTTTTTAATTGTATTTATTGTAATCAATCAATATGTATACAGAATTATAATATTCTGTAATACTCATTAATGTTCCTTAAAATATATTCTGAAAATATTTAGTAACTTAACGTCACCATTCATAAGACCTCGAGAGGTCTCAAATCGTGATATTTTGTCTAACGATAGTTGGATACTCTCAAGTAAGGCCAGAGACGACTTTTTGGAAGTCATATTTATGAGCTCCAACTTCTTTAACTTCTCCCGTTTGATAAGACTTGGGGTTTCGAGAGTGATGATCGTTGAGTTCCAAAATTGTTTTGATGTTGCAAAAAGCAACGTATTGAAGGCTGTTTATTTTAATTGATGATACCTAAATTGATAGAAAGAAGCTTTTAAACGAGGTATTATATTTAGTTATAAATGATTAAATTTTAACAATACTACATTATTATTTGTTAATATATATATATATATATATATATATATATATATAAAGGTATAAATTATTACATATTATAACATTATATCAAAATTAAAAAAAAATATCAAGTGATTGAATGTAAGTGCCCACACCTTACCTTTATGCAATCGTACATGGATAAACATTTTTTTAAAGTAATTATTTAGCAATGCAATTATTTTTTACTTTTCAGTTCGTTTTTTTAAATTTTTTAGTACGTCTTTTAAAAGTTTTTTTTATCTTTGAGAAAACCAAGTTAAAAACTTTTTTATGGTCTACTTATTAGTTAAAATTTAATTAATTTAATATCATACAAAACAAAAGTTTCATTAGTCTATTAGGTAAATTTTAATTTTTAAAGATAACGTTGTTTATTTAAATTCCCCATATATTTATAAAATCTTAAATAGTTTTTTCTAATTATTGTTGTACAGGTAAATCAAATAGTGAAGTTTTTCGATTATTGAAATAAAATGATAGTACATTGAAATCCAATTAATTTATTTAATTTATCAACTACCGTACATTTAGTCAAGTTTTTATATTCCCACCCTTAATTTTCACCCTACGGGGGATTTTTACCAAAGTAAAAGTGGAATATTATATTGTCATCCAAGCTTAATAACTGAGAAATATTTCATTAATAGGTTATGCCAGGAAGTGTGTTAAATGGACGATGCAAGATTCCAATATACACGCAGCATATTGTGAGTTATAAAAGAAAGTAAAAATCATCTCTTACAGCTTCTTAGGGCAAAATTTATTATGCAATAAATGTCAACCATTACCTGTATAAAATTACAAGAAAAGGAATCTTACGGTTCAGGAATAATTGGTAGGGAAAAAAAATAAATAAAAGACCCATCATTAATATTGACATTTAATAACCGCAATTAAATGCTTAATTTTAAACAAATATTACTTACGTTTAGAACTGTACAAGGCACAAGTGAAGCAAGTTCAAGCCCTTTTTTTAGATACATATATTTTTTCAAAAACTCCGGCCATTGTTTATTTTTACTTTTTGATTGACAAATACTGAAGTTAAATATTTTGAAAAGAATGATTTTTATCGGTTTTCATTTGATTTTGGGGATGTATGAGTTACAAAGTTTGTCAAATATTTTCACAACATTGATTTTCTCGCGCCATTTAACCAAATAAATAAATAAACTGAACGGAAAACTAACAATACATTAACAACTATGAATTCAGTTAACCTCTTAAAATATACACATATAAATGTATTGTATAAGATTAACATCAATGTCTTTCATAAGTTCAACTGAATTAAACTTTAATTACGAATCATTTATATTTAAAAAATATTTAAAAAATATGAATTAGACTTTATGTTAGTAAGTCAAATGCCAATTACTACTATTTTAATTATATAAATTGTTTAAAATAATAACAACATCTGTTGTATGTGAGACAACAGAAATAAAAAGTAATCATAATCTTTCGGTGATGTTATTCTAATTGGTTGTCATAGAAACGAATGTTGAATAATTAGAAATCTTCAAGAAACAGACACCTGAGTTATCAGGGTCTATAAGTTTAGTTTAATTGTAATCTTCGATAAATTACAAAAAAAAGTAAATGTCGGTTGTACCCCTCTCTCGGATTTTGCTATGAAAAATAAGGAAATCGTTAACTTTTTACCTTATAATCAAACAATTAGATCATATTTTTTCGGAAGACACTTTTCAAGTCACAAAATGCATTTCTTCACTGTCAAATAACACATTAAAAACAAAGGAATCCAGATGTTGTTGGGTTAGTTTACTACGAATGAAAATATTGCAATCCAGCTCTGATTACGAATGCTTACGGTAATATTTATGACTACGTTCTTCAAGATAGTTAATGTAGTTAATAACATACTGTATATTTGTCAAAGTAAAAAGTATTTGTTTTATTAGGTCTGGTAAGGTGACTATATAGTTACCTGCTCAAACCTATTTCTTATGATTCTTCAATCATATAACGTCATAATATTTCATGTACATTCATCACTTAGTCATGTATATATGTCACATGTATGTAGTATGTCACTTAGTTAGACCTAATAAAACAAGCGATTAAACATTACAAACGTAGTCATGAATATTAACGTAGGCAGAGCTGAATTTCGTACTTTTATGTTTCTTATTTTCTACTAAACTAATCTATTTTAAGACTTGAAAAGTACCTATCTTCCAAAAAAGAATACGAACCGATTGTTTGAATATTAAGTAAAAAGTTAATGATTTCATAATTATTCGTAGCGAAATTCGAGGTAGATACAACTGACGTTTACAAAAGAACTCTGGTAAAACATTTTTAATCCGGCTTTGATACGAAGTACAAATTGTGATGAACTGTCAAATAATTTCTAAGGTATCGACTTCAAGGGCGCTCTGCCCTAATTAATTAATGCATTGGTGAACCAAATCAGTTGTCAATGTGTGTATATTGTATGATAACTAAATTATTATTTCTCGTGTAGTATGTTATAACTTGTACATCCAAGAAAAAATAAAATAAAGCAATGGTCAGAAAGTGGTTTTGGTAACGATGACTATCTATAGAGGTTTACTAAAATAAAACGCAATCAGTTTTGGTTAAATTTTGGAAAAAATGAGAACATTAATAACAGAAACTAACGTGTCAAAACGTAAATTGATAAAAAATTACAGTTCGTGTGTAATTTTAAAACAATGTGGACGAGCATTGCAAAAATTTGTCCCAGTTACCTTCCTATAAAAAACCAAACTAATCTTTGATTTCATTTGTAAGGTTATTGTACTTAAAATTTGTGTCAATCACAACTTTTGATTCGGTCAAATATTAAAACTGCGTCTTCGTTCAACCTACAAGTGAACGATTCTGCAGTGATAGTGGCTCAAACAGTTTTCAAAATGCTTTTTTACATTTCAGTTTAAACCTAATGTGAATGGAGCATTATAGAAGTTTGTGTGTGAAGGTTATATTAATGACATCTAAAAGAGGAATAACTAAGAATCGACCTAAATGTAACACACATTTTTATTTAGTAACACATTTACTAAATGTAAATGTAACGCAAGTAGGTTTCTACTTTTAAGAGAGCTGATTTACAGTTTTGTCATTTGTGTATTTTATATTAATTTATGGTTGATTTGATATTTTGACTGATCAAAATCCACTTTTGTCACAGCTGACGGGTTGTTGAGTTTCAAAAATGTACAGACATATAGTGCATAAAGTTTTCAAGATAAAACATTTTGTTTTAAACCTATGCGACGGGAGAGTTTGCAGATTTTCATAATATCATCTAAAGAACAAGAAAACTAACAATATATCTATTTGTGACACACCTCAAATAATATATATTAAAATGATATTTCTGAACGATAATTTTATACGATTTGGGATTAACAATATTGGTTTGAATAATTGATCAAAATAAATAGAGCTGATTTTTACTAATTCGGCCTTTCATTGTCATTCCATTAATGATTTTCCCCATAAAATCCTGAATTAAAACTTTTTTCAAAATCGTTAGCGTTAATTTCTAGAAAAAAATATTAAATTTAAGTTTGAGCTAACCTCAAATTTCGATCAAATCATTACGAACGAAATGATGAAAACAAATAAAGATAAAAAATTATAAAATTTTATTAAAATCTGTTTACTATTTTGAGAGAACAGGACAGGGGACTTTTAAAAAATTCAGAACACTTCAAAACGTATATTACAACTCGACATCAACTTTTTAGTCACGAATAAATTAAACATACAAATATCTTTACAAATATGTTAAAAACAATTTAACCACTATCGTAAAATTAGTGAGTTACTGTTTTTCTTTTGTTAAATTTGCTGTCTAGATAATATAATTAAAATCTAAATATTACAACTTAATTTCAGTTTTAAATTGTCAAAATTTGTCACAAACGCAATTATTATTATTTATAACGACAAACCCCTTCTACAAAATACAACTATTTAACCATAAAATAATTCACAAGTAAACGGTTAGTAATATTTTAAAACACGATCTTATGTTTTAATTTTATCGGCTTGAGATCTGGACCGCGGCAAGATCTGCAGGGAGACCCGATTGGCCGGGACGACAACGTGCACAACCTATCTCAACTTTGAACTATTTAAAACTATTCCTCAAATAAATTAAATTCAAATCGACTTACCGGTAAAAAGATTAGCCAAAGTGGCGATTAAGAAGAAGAGCAAATAAATGTTTTTGGTTCCACTATCTATCGGGCGGCATATCTCCGCGGACGTCTACGGGACACTGACGCTGTACGGGGCTTTAGCGCACACCCCCCACCCCCCACTCGTACTGACTTGTAATCAATAAGAAACCGTTTACCTACACCAATATTTATTTATACTCTTGTACTCTTATATTAATTAATGAGAGATAACATTTGTGTATGATGAAATGTAAATTGATCCGATTTCAAGTGTTGGTCGTTAAGAAGGATTTAGGGTGAGAGGGTGGGAGGGGGGAAATACTTGAAATTATTAATCGAATTGTTTACGCTTTCAATACAGATATACTTATATATTTAGCACTTTAAAATATTTCTGTTGATGAGAAAATAATGACCAAAATGTTCATGAACTTCTTAATATGTTTTAAACAGTTGGAAATAAAATTTTGAAATAACTTTGTCTCTGTGTATAGGTAGGTGTAAGTTGAATAAGTTTAGTATTACATAATATAAGTTTAGAATAATACCTACACACAGAGTAACAGAAGAGGGTCTTCTATGTTCCCAAACTTCAATCCTTTCACTGGCCCCTTAAATTCTTCAACATTTATAATTTTACATTGACTATATAATATAGATGATATTTTGATGAGATGTTAAATTTTGATTATGTTTTCATAATATACAGATTTTCATGTTAACATCATAATTTCATTACACAATTTTGGGGAAAAGTAGTTAGATTTTAGAAAGTGATGATGTCCAAGATTTCTCATAGTGGGTATATTTAGCTGTTTGGTTTCCAGAACATATTTTTTCAATTTATAGACTCCCTTAGTTTCTCACATTGTTGCATTTGTATTTAGATTTATACAAGTTTATAAACTGTTTTCTGGTTTACACAACATATTTTATCGACTCAAGGTAAGCGGATTTAACACAGTTTCAACTATTTTCACAAAAGTATAAATATTTTTATAAACAACTTATATATTATGAGACTAAAACAATCAAAAACGTAAGTTTTTACTGGAAATGGTTATTTTACGCACAAGTATTGAATTTTAACAGTATCTCATAATGTATTGTAGCCGAATATCGTATGCTTTTTCCCACGTACAAATTACGTTATATAAATTATCTGATGATGTCTTGTAGCCGAAACGTTTTGTACTTTTTCCCATGTAAAAATTACATTATAAAAGCTATCTGATGATGTTTGGGTAGCTGAAACTTTTAAAAATTTTTACTATTAACCTATTTACCATAGTTTGTACTAAAGTGTATGTGAAACCCAATATAAAATAAAATATGGATCTTCTAATGTCTCTAAACCATTGAGCAATATATCTCATTTTAGAATTTTTAGTAATTTGGAGTTTTTTGTGTTTGTTCAACATTTAGAGCCAAATTTTAAACAGTCCCATATACTTGACTACAAACTGTCATCCATTCTCAAATTTTAAAAGAAATACAGATTTTGAAAATTTCTCGTCAAATATGTGGCAAGAAATTTTCATAGATCAAAATGTATTGAAAAACACATGTATAGAAAAAATGGATCAAAATTTATTGAAAAACCTTCCAATTTTAAGGATTTTACATTTTTCTATGAATATTTTTTTAATGAGATATAACAAGGGGGGGGGTTGAAACATATAAATCCGCCGCGCCTGTTGTGGGTCTAAAACGTTCACCCAACCTTTCATACGCTAAACAATCTTACTTCAAAACCGTAATTGAAGCTTTCGTGACCAGATTAGAAACTTTTCCACAGTTCTACAATGCTGGGTTAATATGTAACTTTTTGAGCCCCCGCGGGAATTGGACCAACAAAACGTCCTACTACCAGTCCTTTACTACAATATAGAACAGTAAGTTTACAAATATTATGTTTTACGTCTTTAATTTTATTAAATACTCAGTTTAAATTTTCTGATAATAGTTTCATTAAAGATGTATTATTTTGTCGTCTGTACAGAGAGAAGTGGTAACCGTTACTTATAATATCTGCTTGTGTTACCTTTAAATAACTTAGCCGTTCTTGCGTTATGACAACTGAGTTACAGGTGGATAACATGAATTTTGGATAAGTAATGGACGCGCGAACATGTTGAGAAAGGTCCAATCACTATTTAATATCCTAAGGCACACGTGCAACAATGTTAAATAGCCGTAAAATTTAGTACATGACACCGTATCTTCCTCCTATTAAATTATATTTAATATACAAATAACTTACCAGTACAAATATCAAAGTGGATTATATTATACAATATTTTTGATTGTATAGATATTAAGACTATTCTTATTTTCAAAAACACTAAAATTTAAACAAAATCGGTATACCCAATTTTGAGGAATTACTTATTTTATAACAGCAGGTAAACCGATATATTTTTTTAAAGATTACGACTAATATGTTTATTTTGGGTTCTTAGAGGTCACATTTGAGTAAAAGTTCATCAAAATGTATAAAGTCTATTTTGAAAACATAGAAATTTTGTGCTTTTTATGCCACCTACACCAAATTTTGAGTTATAAAAGTTAAACGAATTTCCGAGACATGGATAAAATACTCCCACATACCAAATTCTATTTAAATCTTTCGACATATTTGGACTGTATAGAACTGCACAGAGACAAGCAGACATATCCAAAATCAGTGGACTAAAAAACTAGCACTCGATTTTTGACTCAACACGTAATTTGCCCTATGCTACATATATGTGAAAATCAAAATATTTTCGTAAGCTCCTTAGGTCTTGAAAAGGAAAACCGGTCAAATTGAACGATGGTTAAATTGTGTTTTGAATCATATGGGCATAACAGTACCCACCATAAGGATAGCAATATTTTTATTTCTCGAAATGCCATAAGTCTGAACAACGGTTTCTAATAATAATAAGAAAATATGAAACAAAGTAGATTATTGTTTAGAATTTTTAATTTTGTGTCAATAGTTGAAAAATACATCGGAATAACCTTTATGTACAAGTGTTTCTTAAATACTTTAACAAGCTTAGAGAGGGGATTCCTTGCATAAAAATAAATAAAAAAGTTGCTATTAATATGTGTCCAAATCAGCTTTGTTTTCAGACACAATACGCCATTTTGTATTTTAACGAAAAAAGTTATAGATTTTGAAGTACTAGTTAAGATATTGAGTTCAGATTTGGCATAAACATTTTTTTGTAATATTTTACAAATGTGCAATATAAAAAGATTGAACTTGTATTATTTCAAAATGGCAGCCGTTTAAATGTTTTTATCTTGAATATCGCAAAACCTTTAATTTTACAAAAAAATTACAAGAGATAAAAAAGTTTTCTCTTTTAACCATTTTTTTATTATTAATTGTTTTAAAGTTTTTAAAAAAAGTTCTTCTATCCCAATCTTAGGTGTTGTAGACAATTATGTTTTCAGTTTTTTTACAATAATTAGACTACCTTTCAATTTAGAGAAATTTTTTTTTTTAAAACTTATTTTCGTTGTAGTTAAAAGAGAAAAATATTTTGTCTCTTACAATTTTTCCCCAAAATTAAAGGTTATCGGAATATTCAATGTTAATAATTTTTAACTGCCACCATTTAAACAATACGAATACAGTTTTTTTCCACACTTTTAAAACATTACATAAAAAAAAGTGTATTCCAAATCTGAACTCAATAACCTTATCTTCTTCAAAATATATTGTTTTTTTTGTAAAAATACAAAATGGCGGATTATCTGAAAACCAAGGTGTTTTGAACACAAATGAATTATTTATTAATTTTTATGTAAGAAATCAGCTTCGAAGCAGGTAAAGTATTTCAGAAATATGTTGTATTAATTTTTCTGCTATTGTGAAAGATTTAATAGGACAGATTATTTAGCAGTGATCTAATACACTACCTGTTTTTATATTTACGGGTGTGAACACTCAAAGACTGATTATAATGACTGAAGCGGGTTTACACTTTTTTTTCATGTAGTCTTGCATCCCTCGCATTTATCTTTACCATCAGCCCTTATTCTCTTCTGTTCGTAACACTATAGAGTAACCGAAACCTAGGAATCCTTATTTAAATTATAGTCTCTTCCAGTTGTCATAAGGCTATTATGACCGAGAGGTTTTACAGTTTTAAACAACAAGGAGTAAATTCATTATTGTTATTACACAGGTAAAAATATTATATATCTATCGGTATACTGTAAGTAATTTGTAAAATCCTTTGACGCATGCGCATAAAATTGACAACGATTCAGAAGTAACTTTATAAATACTTACTAAAATAAGGAATATATATCTACTGAACTAAAAACATTGGCTATCTAATTATAGGATTCTGTTGTGAGCTGACATTCACACGTAAGGCCAACATTTGTATAAAAGGTAGTCGCTAACTGTAAGCAGGTTCACTCTTTCACACTCAATAACTGCCCCAATTGATTGATGTTTATTACTTTCATCTTACTTACCCTTTGAAACAACCTCAAGTAAGCCTCTGCTTTACAACAACAAATCTCCACTCATTTCCGTCTCTATCTTCACACTCTCACGCTCCATAGATCATTGTGACAATAGTAATCCATCTTGATCTAGATGTTTCCTTTATCCGATCTCCTAAGGTAATTTTCTGTCCTCCCTGTAAAAAAAGGACCCACAATATGTATTTCTCTTAGTATGTATAAAATTGTTTGAAAATGCAGAAAACTGGTAAGATATTAGAAAGTACAGTACAACTTATATAAAACATGAGCAAATGCGTTTTATATTAATTTTAACAATAAAACTGAAGGTAAATTTAGCTTAATGTTTGACTGCAATTTTGAACCTTATTCTACCAAAATTAATTGATCATGCAAGTTATTATACTAACTAGCTATGTATATAACTTTACTATAATTATGTGAAGGTACATCCCAAGATAAAAAGATCAGAGATAATGTTTATTTATATATACTTAGACATACTAAGATACTTCTACTAGTTTTAACTTTTGCATATACGTTACTGATGAACTTCATTCGCAAATCTATTTAGTTACTCTAGAATTTGGCGGGGAAAATGTACCTAAAATTAATTTAAGGTAATATATTGTCCTGTTCTTGGCATAAATTATATACTTTGCATAAATTTGTTTGAAACAAGCTCTCAGTGATTCATAGTAAGGTCGATTGTGGCAACCCCGATGTACCGAGTTAGATATAAACCTTTCTCTACGTATTCTTGGGTTAAATCCCTCTCTTTAATCATTTTTATGAGGTCTTATTTGATCAATATTTGCTCACTTTCGACCCTGATGCTATTAGATCAATCTATGGCTAACATTTTTTTACTTTTATGATATTTTCTTTCTTTATTTTGTATAAGGCGATGCTGACCATGTGTTTTTTTTGTCTATTAACAAAAGAAAATTTCAACTGAATGTGGGAGGGGTTGTAAAACAGATATGATGTTATTGAAATTATAAATACATTTTTTTCCCACCAATTTAATACATAGTACTACATTAAAGTGGGCCATTATAAAACACAAACAAGAATCTATGTTGTCACAATACAGATACATTTCATTGTAAATTATCTCATGCATTTATTATTGCACAATAGAAAATGACGTAGGCTAATGAAAATATCAGTCCGTTATATTTCACTGTCAATTGGGATATTGGCGCATGTCCAGAAGCTTGTTAGGTCATAAAATGAAAACTACTCCAAAGGGGAAGCACTGCCCTTGATTAATCAAGTTGGTTTTTATTTGATTTCAAACTGTTTGGTAATCAATTTGTTTGGTTATTATTACCCGAGTTTTTATTTCGTACCCCATCAAAGTAACAATATTGAAGTAACACCAGTACAAAAGGTACAATTTTATCCATCAATCTTTGGTGATAAATTGGAATAAAATTACTTGGGGCCTGTTTCATGAAAAACTATTAAAGGACAGAATATTTTTACAAGTGCAGGATATTCGGTTTCATAAAGTTAAACAGTTTAATTATAATATTCGTATTGCAGATCAGCTCATGTTTTTATCACTCTGTGATTTACATACAATATATTTTACTTGAGTTAGTTTTGTAATCGCAAAAAAAAAATTACTACCTCTGTTTTTTGACTGATATGCACGTTTCATGGCTTTAGGAAATTGAAAAAGTTATTACGACATATCGTCCGTTTATCGCATTTGTCGTCTGTGTCAGCATGATAGTAGCTACAATAATCAAAATAGGCGGCTATATGTGCCATTGAAATTTCAAGCAATTTAATGATAAAATAATGTAAATGTAAAAAATGGCTACCATTTTAAAGAGTCTTCTATTCTGTGTGATTCTGACTTATAATATACTAGATAAAATAATACTAGAATACATGATCTCACAGAAATTATGTTTACATAATCAACGCGTTTCAACGACAAAGTTGCCATCCTCAGCGATACAATAAATAAACTATAACCGTTATATAACTATATATAACTTGTGAGTTATATTTTATCTAATATTATCTCACAAGTTAAGATAAATATTTATTTATAATATGCTAAATAACATAATAATTCTCATATTTCAACTTTGCATGTAATGGTGCCAAACCCACCTCTCGATGACGGAATAGCTAATAGGGTTTGTGAAAAATGTAATTTCGAAACCTACTCTAAGAAAATGTGATGTTGATATATTTACGAAATCTGGTGCTAGTGGAGTCTTCGAGGCTAGCGACCGAAACACTGACACGAGCGGAGTGAGTGGACACATTTTAATATATTACATTTAAGATGCCGATTAAGGCTTGGCGATGTGATGAAATAGTTCTATTACACAATCACGACTTTTATAAAACCTGTCACAACTTTTTAAAAAGTTACCCTACTGGATAAGACTCCTTTATCTAACAATACAGTTTATCATTTCTACAAGGGTCAAGAAACCTACTTTTGCTCATTACATTTTGAGTATCAGCGTCTTGTACTTTGTATGGTAGAGCTGGGTAAGTACCATGATGGAGGCCCACCAAATTAAGAAAATAGATCATTAAAACCGTAAATTGTTTTAGAGAAATATCAGGTGTGATAACTGAATTGTTTGATACTCCCAACAATCACCGACAAAAAAATTGATGGGTGCAATTATGGTCCTTAACCAATCCCATCATTTATGTAATGCAAACAGGTCTTGTAATTGTAATTCCTAAAAGTTAGCCTCTTGGGCCTCGTAGCATATGTTAAACTGTATTGGTAGATCAAGACGTCTTATCCAATAGGGTAAGTTTGTTTAAAACAGTTGTTACGCAAGTGTTTTTATTCTCATGTTTGTCTATATTACTACTTTTAGTCAGTTTATAAAAGGTTATAGTATATGACCACTCCACTCGCTTGTGTAAATTTATCTGTCCTTGCAGGCTTCTATGCTGTATATATGTAAAAGAAGCTCCTTAGCTGCGCTTGTATTATTAAACTCAGCCCTGTCGATTGTCGTAACTAAAAAGAATTATTTTTTTCAGTTTTGGGTTCGAATTACTTTTTTGACAACAAAGTTGCTATTTGACGAATTGAGAAATGAAGACTGTTAAAAATTTACGCCATTTTGCCATTTAAAATATATTTTCTTTTGGAATTTCAATAGGGTTCTATGAGCACGCTGCATCTATGCCAATTCCAATGTTTTCATCTTAATTTTTGTGACAACAACCACACAACGACGGACGGACGGCGTGTCGTAAATCACTTTTTCGGTCTCCTAAAACGTGAAGATCAGTCAAAAAACGAAGGTTGATTTTTTTGCAATTTACAAACTTAATTATATATAATATAATCCCTATAATTAATATATTGGGTAAGTAAAATCAAAAATTTAGTTTCCAAATTCTGACTATGAATTCAACTCTTTAAAACAGAAATAATCCAAAGATATTCAAACGATATTTCTATCTTGTTAGTCTAAATAAAATGAAAGTGTACAAGTTAACTGAAACTATCAAAGTAATTTTGGCCATTTTCCAAATTGATATAATCTAGATGTCCTGATTTCTCAAGTTAGCGTGTCTTGATTAGCAGTTTGACAAAACCACAACTCCATTGTCTTGATTATCTAGTCTAATAGTTACACAACTCCACCAGTGTGCCAAAGTTAGTATCACATATACTTTATGACAAGTGGTGTAGAATGATTGTTTTAACATGCACACATAGTAGTGTAAGAAGTATTATTAACATGTAAAAATATTAAATTTAATAAAGAAGAATGATTTCTTTTTATAAAAGAACTGTGCAAAGTGAGAAATAGTTTACCAAGCGACCTTTTGGTGTTTCGTCCTTATTTTTGTTTGTTACACAGTTACGGATAAACGGGTCTAACAATCGTTATGGAATTTAAACATATGATTCTTTGCAAGTAGACTGAACGATAAATGCACAAGGTTTTTATTTTATATTCCGTTTAAAATGGCTGCTACTCAAACAAAATTTGTGACATTAAGGCATGAAGGTGGATAGAATACATCACGCTCTTTCCCCTCCATTGTGCAACGGTTTACTAAGAGCATATATTAGTTAGAGAGGATGTCTATGAAGTTGAGTAATGTATGGTTAGTACATCGAAATTCCCGTCGCCGTTGTTCAAGACTTCTCAACTAGAGTTCGCTACTAACTGCAGCTTCTTAATGTTCCTCACTATACTGGGAGAAACAGTCTAAACTTTCCCCACAAAGTTTTTACCAGATCCCCACAATTTAAAAACTTATTCGCTTAGTTTTCATTCATACGAAAGTAAACTTCTTCAAGATTCATAAGGTTATAAAATAATTAAATAAATAATTTACGTAAGTGAAACGCTGTTTTGAACCCTATCATTCTCTCTACAACTTTCATGTAATACATATATATAGTAGTCATAGGAATAAAATATTATTATAAATCAGTAAATATAACTAGAATAAAATAAACTTCCTCACACAGCCAGTCACAACCAAAATACCCCTAAAATCACCCAAAACTCATTTGGTTGATTGATAGTAAAAAAGTGAAACCCCGTCTTTGAAAAACAATTTTATATATTTAAAGAGTACCAAACATTAATTCTTGTGTCATAAACACATCCTCAGTGTAATTCTTATTTAACTACAATCGAGTTTTTAACGATGGCGATGCAGGTTCGTTGTTGGTTTTGCCAAATATTCCTGAACGGTAATATTTTCTTACTTGCGATTTTACACACGATTTTGGGTGATTTGAGACTTGTACCCTGCTTTTCCCGGCGATCCTAACCTTTGTGCAAGGTTGCCTTGCGAGTTGTCTGATATTAGATTGCCTGATCATTCTTGGAGTCTTCTCCTACTCTCGGCAACGCGAGTTCTCGCGAGCAGTAACTGAGATACTGGATTGGACGAGTGAAATAACCAGAGTAGTGCAACGACCGCTTGTGGAACTGGATATGAAGACGAAATTGGAAATCTTTCTACTGCTGGACCTTTATTTTCGTTTAGGTAAAATTCCCTTTCATTCAACCCCCAAAATAATGGCACACTAGGCTTTTTTGGGATGGGTTAGTTGACATAGGGTTTTCGGTGGTGCGTCGTAAAATTCCGGATTTAATTAAATAAGTGGTTTTCGGAAATTTTGGTCTAATCAGGTACGATGACCACTATTTTATTAGAGTAATTTCCCTTTAATTAAATTATATATAATCCATAAGTCTAGTTAATATGTAAATTAAGTTAGTTTTAAGTTGCCCATCGGTGCTGGCTGACTGAGCTGTTACAATTGCGTAATCCCAAGTTGAGACCAATACCCCTTCCTCCCCGAACCAATCTCTAAAAGATACACGCCGCCAAATCACCCTATAAAAGCAAACAGCTACCGTTCGAAGCAGATTAATTTTCATATTGAACGAAAACAATTAAAGAAATTAAGTATTTTGAGAAAATCAATTTTTTCTCTAAATTTATAATAGCCCATTTATCTAAAATTGTATTTTTGTCATTTTTTTCAATATATTATCTACCCTCAAATTCTAAGTTTTAAAAAACGAAAAAAGTATAAGATATGGTCAAAATATTCACTTATACCAAATTTAATTAAAATCGGCCGACGTGTTTTAGCTGTACAACACTGAACACTTCAATTTATTTATCCATCACTTAACTCTCTTTATACTACGAGAAGTAGTAACAGTAGTCATCTAATTTTGGTTTCCAAAGAATTTGTCCAGTTAATGGCGAGAGGTAAACATAAGTTTTCAGATAAGGTCGTTTATATTTTTTCATGGATTATTATAACTCGATGACCACAACCTAGACGGAGTTATTCCAAACACTCTCAACTCTGGGAGCAGCTGACGGCTGACAGAATAATTGGAAAAGTAAGTACTTGTCAGTTTAAATCGTAGAATATACAAACGTGGTCATATTTTAATTTTTGTATAAAATAGTATTTTTACAATAGTTAAATTTTAAAACATAATTTTAATTTTTGTTTTAGTTATAATTTAAATGTTATCAACTTTAAGCTTATTAAAGATTATCATACTTGGGATTTTAGGCAAACCGGGCAAATAGGTTAACCTCGTGACCTACATTCAAATCTAAACGTTACAATTGATATTAGTTCCAAAAAGTTCGGATAAATGTTAGCGAAAAATCTGCTTTAAAATGATAGCATGTCCATGTAGAATTTGTATGAAGTTAGATGGACATACAATTTCTCTTTTGTAACGCATATTAACTGTAACTTTTCAGTAATTTAGTCTTAAATACAAATGGTACTTGATTAAACATAAAACTATAAGTAAATCAAGTAAAAGTGTTACACTGGTTTTTATCACACACGTTTAAAAACAATATTCTTTGAGATCCCACGAATATACGTCTATTATATTAAAGGAACATTTGTTTTCTTTATTACTGTGTTTTTATTACATGTTTCGTTAACGGGATCCTCCCCCCAACCCCTAATTCTTTCCGGTTTGTAATGTTGGTTCTCCTCGTACTTTGATGACTCAATTTTTGATGATTTGATACTGATTAGGCCTTCTTAATTTCATATTTTTTCAATAAAACTTTTGAGTAAAAAACACAATATCTTTCTAAAAAATGACGTATAATAGAAAAAAAAAATCTTCTGAAAAAAGTTCTAGAACTTTAGTAGTATTTTTAGTTCATACTTTTAAAACTATAACGGTAAAGGTGAATAAATTCTGAAAAATAAATGATACCTATTAAATATATCGTATATGACGAATAAAAAAAAAAAAACCTGGTGTAATGCCTTTCAGAAAAGTCACACAAATTCTAAGGTATTTTGATTTTTTTTAAAAATATATATATACATAAAATGTATATAGTAGGAAATAAGTCGGTGTAGAACCCCCCTTATTATGTTTTTTTCTTAATATTTAAACACACAAACACACACACACGCACGCGCACGCGCGCACACACACAAACATATATATATATATATATATATATATATATATATATATATATATATATATATATATATATAATGTAATCTATGAGTAATCTAGCTTTGTGTGTGCCATAAACTGTTATTAAGCAAATTTAAATAGTTCTTAATTACTACGGACAAATTTGTTGATTTTTCCTATTATTCCTCAACCGTACTTCAATTTAATTAGTATTTGGTTCAGTGATTTGAGTCATTTCATACAAATTGGTACGAAATCAGTATATTTTGAATAAAATAGGTCTTAAACGACCTTTGGTTTTATTTAACGGATTTATTTTTTGGAGAGATAAAAAACAATACCTTTCGGGGTTGTCTTTAGAAGCTACATGTTCGAAAAATGTATCAACATTTTACAGCTCATTTTAAAACTATTTTTTTTTATGGGAGGTCCACAAAAATTATGAAATATCAATAGAAAAAAGTTTGGAGAAAAGGTCAAAATGTGCATATTACCAATTGTGTCAAAATTGATCCTCTCCTCTAGAAAGGATCGGGAACTAATATAATTATTTACTTTGAGGCTTTGTGCCAAGGTATCGCTCAACTACTTTTTTTACGATGGACATTCAGAACACCGAACATTTTAATTAACACAATAAGCAGATTCTCTGGAGATAAAAATTGAACCAGACTCGAGGTTTTGCAGATCACTGACATGCCGAATTTAATTAATTAAAAAGTCACAACAATTTAACATCATTAGATACTTTTTTAGTGATTCAGTAGTCTGATATATATATATTTGTATTTTCCTTGACAGATTAGATGCTAAAAGAAGCATAAAACATGATTTGTTTAATATCTCAAAATATTTATTCGAAATATACAAACTAATTAAGTATAGGCATACAATATTTTATAAATGGATTAAGAACATCAAAATTAATAAATATAACTACAAAGTTTAAATAATGACAGGTTAAGATAGGGAATAATTATTGATATAATAAAATTTTGATTGTTTTGGTCAAGTAACAAGGAATTATTTGTTCATTATACTAACTTTGACGTACATAAATATATAAATAAATTATAAATAACTGATTGAGATATCGATAGCAAACTTTGCATGTTTTTCGTCTAGAGTGGAACAAAAAATAATTATAATTTTTTACTTTTCCCTTTTAAAATGGCGATTATTTAAACAAATTTAAGGTCAAATTTGGTAAAAGAACTCATTGTTGGAAACTTGTTAAATAACACAAGAGATGCCTCACTGAGATTTTAGAAAATTCAGTAGACAATAAAATATGGCTTAAGATTTCCAAACAAATTCACTAAATAAATAATTATTCACCACAAACTCGACATCCATCTTTTTGTCCTCCCCCCCCCACCTTAACTCAGCAAAATTCGTCTACTCCTTGTCTGTTGTTTATTATAGAAAATTATAATTTATAGCAATTATTTATTATTATATTATAAATGGTGGGCCACAATAATATCATAACTATTGAGGTAGTGGAGTTTATAAAGCCCATACGTTTTTAAGCATGTTAAATAAACAAATGAGTTGGTATATAATCTGTATATACATTAAAGTGGCCACAAGTTGCAACCACTTTAAACAAACCACTAAGTCCACCAGGATAAAGATCCTTACTCTAACTAATGACATAAATTTATATTCATCAAAAGGATAGTAATTATTTCCTTTTGAAAAAGATGAACAGGTACTTCACCAACCATATAATGTGGATTAAATCGTGTATACAGTAACTCGTTTAGTATAAATAGTGATTTATAAATCGTGATTATTATTTAGTAAATGATAATTGGGCCATGGGACATAACGTATCTTGCTGTCTTGTGATTGTAAAACCTATGCTGTAACACTGTTTTAATATCTTTTCTCAATGTATCGCTCATTGACCTCATTGAATAAACACGTGGTTATTATTGATATATTTTAGGTTGTAATTTTCCACCAATTGTATATACGAAAAGGTAAGACACGACGTTTCAAGAGTATAAATCAACTAACTTTATCAAACTATAAATCTAAAACTTGAAAATCCAATATAGCCTGATAGGAACTAAAAATTAAATAGTAAACTGTGAAAGAAACCCATAGCTAGAGTAGTCAAAATAAATAGAACTAATACCAACATAATCAGAAAAAAACACAAGTAACAAGAATACACTTCAGAAGGAATTTCAAACAACTGGTGAGGTAACTAATAGGGGTTACGTGGCAAAGGAATGGTGGAACTCCTTTGGTAATAACTTAAAAACGCATTTTTTTGTAGACACAATTTTTTTATTTGAGTCTTGCCGACCATGGCTTCCCATTGCACCATGGTCAAAATTACAACATAATCTATTAAGCTGTCTTGACAACGCTGTCACTCAAATTAAAAAGTTTTAAGATTCAAATGAAAAAGCTGTTTTTACAAAAATAATTGTCTTTTTAATTATTAGTTTAGACACATTGTAAGATAAATGGTGACGAACGTAGTTTATAAAAATATTAAAAAAGTATACTTTGTATACTGTTTCAAGTTGGGTTTTATATGTATCGAATTATACAAGTGATGGACTTATTAAAAATATGCCGGCACAAACATATATA
>CAUPSG010000983.1:0-121900 GCA_963513935.1 Aphrophora alni | reverse complement strand
ATTTGTTAGAAAAAAATAACATTAAATAAATGTTTTACTTATTATTAGATTTTCTACTCGTTTTTAGTTGGTGGTTATTATTCTTTATAAATACTATAGATTATTGTCAAAGCATCTGTAACAAAGAACAAAGATATTTCATTACAAAAAGCACAGCAGGCAGCAAGTTGTGAGCTAGCAGCGGCTAAGATGGATGGTGGTCACAGGGGCCTTATAAGCAAACAAACGGTTGCCTTAGAGGTGTTTTTAAGCCTGTCGCTTCTTTATATTTTCATATAGTAGAAGGCGTTTCGACTTTTCAACGTTTTCTCAAGCACAAGATAGAAATGGAAAGATGGCAAGCTACCGGAATATCCAGAACAGTTTTTTTTTTATATACAGACGGATTACGGTAGTATCAACAGTCTGGATTTGGAGTATACTGTTAAAACACTGGGTCAACTTTCGAGCTATGTAGGTATTGTACAGTATTCTCAGCTGAGATTTGTCCAATCGCAGCATGTGTACATCCAGGATTAGAATAATGTCCTTACCTTCTCTCAGATAGTCATGTGGCACTCAAAGCAGTTGGTTCCGTAGAACTCTCATTCTAATTGGTATGTGATTCTCCACTTTCCCTAAACGTTCACATTATACACCTGGGACGAGTACCGGGGCATTGCGGAATCGAGGCTAATGAGATGGCGGGTATGTCGGCCAAAAGGGGGCCGCTATCTGCTTTGTGGCAAAATAAAAACTTTATTCAACAGCAAGTACAGCGGTAAATAATTCGCCATGAAAGAGCACACCAAATATTTCCTTGCCAATGATTGCGAAGGCGCAAAATTAAGTAACTGCAAGATTTCTAGTATGCATGTTTTGGGTTTTACATAGTAATTTAGAAAATAGGTAACCAACAGTAGACTGCTGGATAGCTTTGAAAGTATGTATATTTCTATTGCTGAAGGTGGTTTGTTGTTGAATGCAGATAAAGGGCATATTCCTAGTTCTTCTTTGTTCTATTTGTTAAAGTTTAGAAATTGCTAATTATATATTTTTGGGATTAGTAAAGCTTTATTGTTTATCAATAGTGGACCAATATGTTTCTGTTTTGTTTTAGTTAACATGTGTTAATTAGTTATGTTAGTAGATTATAGCTAGTTTTTCTCATTTGATGGAGTAGGCGTCGCCACTAAACTCTGAACCTAAAAACAACTTTTCACTCCAGGAAAACGTCGTTTTATTCCTTGGCGTTACTTGTTAGGAGAAAGTCTTTAAACATATTGAAAGACATATTTTGTACTTTTTCCTCATAAAATGCGATTTAATGACACAAAATTAATATCATTCCTAAAATGTATTAGTCTAATACAGCATCTAAATTAAAATTGTATAATTGTTTATAATTTAAGAAAAAAGAGATCAATGATGTAAATTAGTGAACACGTTATGGTTATTTATATACTACAATTAAGCCATCAATAAATTTCTTATAAATCAATTTAGCTATTCTTGTTGGTTTATAATTTACTTTTACTGTAAATAAAGGATTTTTTTTTTGTTTATTACAGGTGTGATAAGCATTTTGAAGATATTGAATAGTATTATATTTTCTTTGTAGAGAAAAGCCATTCTAGTTTGTGTCTTGGAGAAGCTTTAAATTTAAACTTATGTAACTATTTAGAACCAGTAATTAGTTTAAAATCTAATCCATTGATTGAAGTTACGAGCTAATGATACACTTAAAAATGTAATACATTTCTGATTATACGTTCTACTATTAGTGTTATCCTCTAGGTATAATTACTATACCTTGTTACTTGCCTCTTATGTTTTGAGTTTCGGAAATTACCGGTCTTATAAAATTTAAAAAATTAAACTGTTATTTTATTTAACATATATTTTAACATATTATAATATTCTAAATATCTCGTAGTTGATAAAATATGGTTATGACCTAATTTATTGATCCTATAAACAAGACTCGTTCCTTTAAATTTATTTATAAAAATAACTATAAATTATTTCAGACTGTTTAAAACCAATCTTTTATTTGATTTATTAGAAGAAGCACTGTGTTATTCAATAAAAACAATTTACAAGTTTTAATTATTGCAATGTAAAATAAAAATATCTTTAAATGAAATTATTACTACTGGGTTTGTCCGACAGTTGGAATATGTGATTAGGTTTTAAACAATAAACCGTGTAAACCAGGGGTCAAATCTAAACTGTAAGATAGGAGAACCATATTGGTTGTACAATGACATTGAGTTTCTGTGCCACCGTTAGTTAAATTCTGTTGAATAGATGCAACAAGTCTTCCTGCTTAATTGCCATTATTTGAGAAACATGTAATGTATTATAGATTGTATTTTACAATCATTCAATGTGTTAAATCTGGCGAACTTATGAATATTATTATAATTTATATATTAGTTATCAAAAATCTGAATTTTAACGACTACTAATATCATTTCTATAAATCTTTCAGCCCAATACATGATATAAAATAATACTTCTTTAGAACAATTATCATTTAAACTCCACAAATTTGAAATAACTCTTAAATCATCCTTAAAATGATTTTATTTAATCGTGTTACATAACTAAGACTTAAGGTTTGAAGGTTAGTCTCTAGATCTTCTACCGGAACTTTGTTAAACTCCATCTTTTCTGTGTACTTCCACGTTTAACGTTTATATTAAAACAAAGTTAACCATGGCATTGAACATACTGCAGATTATGAAATATACTGACACATTTGTCTTATTACACTTGATTTGTACAAAGTAGATTGGGTTCTAAAGTGAACGGTACAATTATAATTCGACAACAATAATAAATAAAATATTAAATATATGTTCAAAACAAAGTACATTATGTGAAAAATATTTAACTTAAAAAAATAATAAATGACGAATATAAGCTGAATTGTTTTTTAATCGGAAACATGAATAAAAGACAAAGAACTCTACTATAAAGTCTTGCAAGAGTTGCTTATGTAATTACTTTGTAATTAATGTTGTACTATGTGACCTGTAAACACTTTAAAAGACCATATTAACAATATGTCTACGTATTCACAAAGATCCACCCAACATATTATAGCGATCAATAGTAACCATAAATACAGGGGTGGTGAAAAGTCCCTGAACGGGTTAATATTTTCTTAACCGTTACAGATGGAACTATCTAACTTGGTACACTGTTACTGGGCGTAAAACACTATTTTACCACAATTATTTCAATGAGCCGCTTCCACTTCGGAGGGACGGCCCACAATAAGTCAGAAGAAAATCTTAATGGAGAGCGTGGTTTGAGTTGTACATCAAAGTAAAGGTCTAATTTAGTAAAATACAATGCCGCAAATCCGACTTCAAAAGGTTCACACTAACCAAAATGGCGGCGTTTTAAAGTTTATGAAAGTTATTATGGCGTTAAGTGTTAAAGATAGGTGGAACATGTTTACTTGGTACAGGTTTCAAAACAAACGCCCAGAAATCAGTGTTGGAGCTATAAAGCTATTTTTAGAGTTCATATATATATAAGCTATATATATATATATAAAAACATAAACTTTCAAAAATGACAGTTGTTAACTAAAGGAACTTTGGTTGTGAATTATTCATTTTTTTACAAAAAAATAACAAAACTTTGTTTAAGAAACAAAACATTGTATAATAATGTGTCTTCATTTCGGCGATTTCTTTCTGTGAAACAATGTGTACTAATTTAAAATTAAAATAAACTTGGATGGGACAGCATATGCAAAATTTCGGCCTCCACGACCCCAAAGGGGTTATTTTTCAAAATTAGAAATGCCTAATTATTGACGTCAATGGCATAAAATAAAATAAAATTTATATATATATATATATATATATATATATATATATATATATATATATATATATATATATATATATATATATATATATATATAAGATGATCTGGTGCACTTAGTAAACTAAGCATTTGATAATGCAAATTTGTTAACTGTGATACATAATTTTTGACTATTTTTTTTTTATCTAATATCTAAATTCTTAGTATAAATTTATATTACTTTTGAAATATAACCTCTGTAACAATTGTATTTTCTACAAAATAAAGGGGGGGATCAAGAACTATAAAATATTGGTTATTGTTAATTGACTTTTTGTAAATGGTCAATTTTTTTATTTCTAAATTTAGGCTTAATAAATTTCAGCACTTGTTTTTTGAAATTTGTTTTCTTTTTTTAACCATGTTTACCAGAAGGTTCCAATAAATTTTATTTCTTAGTCGCCTGGTAACAATTGCACTAGATTGTCTCTCCAATTCTGACTAAAAAGTAAGAATACGCATAATGAGCATATCTTAATTGATGAAAAGTTGGTAATCTGGGAAATACAATGAATTATATTCTCATGTAACTAATATGATGTAGTGCGGTTAAAAGATTCTAATATGTAACTACTCATACTAACCAAATGAATTTACGACAAGAATTGTATTTAAATGATAGATACATCTGACGTTATATACAATTATGGAACTTTAGGATTTACAATTTATACCAAAATAATTTCCTGTTTACTAGCATAGTCAGGACAAATAGTTATGTTGTCATGTTATGTTGTATGATAAACTTATCAAAATATTGTATGACAAAGTTTATCTCATCTATTCCAATATATAAACTTTTGACATATATGTCATTCCTTACTATTGAATTACAAAAACAAATAATAATAACAATAATAAATAAATTATTTAAAAAATACAGCTAATTTTTTTAGGTAAATCTTATTGACAAATTTTTAGTTATTTAACCCTCCAAGTGGCAATGTTAATTGTCTTGAAAATTCTTCGTTTGTTAAAAAATTAATTAAATATATTATTTCTATACAAAACCTAACTTATAAGATATCATTTTTCTCAGAAAGATGCATAGAATCCATCTATGCAATAAAAAAAAATTTTTTTGAAACGGTTTTGGAGTAAGTATGTTACATGTCAAAAACGAAGTTACCAATTTTCAGGAAAAACCTGTATATTCCAAAATCAATAGCTTACTACCTTTTTCTAAGATATACAAAAGTTTTGTGTAATATTTTTGAACATATTTAGGGGGAAAAAAAAAAAATTTGTTATATTATCAAAAAAACAAAAAATAGTTTACGAAAAAATGTAAAATGATCATTTTCTTTTCAAAAAATCACTAAAAATAGTATTATTTATCTTATACAAAAGTTCTATATCTCATTATGTTCAGAAAGGTGCATAGAATGTAGGTGTGTAGTGCAAAAAAATGTTACATGTATCACATTTGGATTTTTTTAGTCAAATATCAAAAAATCGAAGAGTAACGAAGCAGAAATTTCACAAAAATGGTAATGAATAACATACTAATAGATTTTTAGGATTTTTTTCAACCATTTCTTGAGATTTGTCATATATTTGTGAATATATTTAGGGGGGAAAAATAATAATATGTTACATTTTCTAAATAAAAATACCGATTTTCCCTAAAAAGGTAACTTTTACAAGTGAGGTTAGGTTTGTAACCTCCACAATTTAGACTCACTAGTACCAATTTGAAGATAGATCAAAGACAAAACTTATAGATTTAACTAAGAAAATATATACTTTACAAAGAATAACACACATATTCACTTTTATAATCATATAAAACACTATATATAAGACAATTTGCATATAGCCTAAACTTACGTTTACCGGCCTAGGTTATCGCAAATAAGAACGTTCAAAAACCAAACTATCACTCAAAAACATAAGCTTTAGATATAAAAACACATATATTGTAACTTGTATACACAATTTATATACAATTTGTATACACAAACCTTCAAAATAACAAAAATCTAATCCCAAAACCAATATGTGCTACGCCTAATATTATAGTATTTACGTCACAGATTTGCTACATTTCGAGATAATAAACAAGCCTCTTAGTAAGTTTTTGCCCTATGTCGAGTGGTACCAACTTATAGAATGGAATTTCCCCTACAACTTAGTGCAAAGAAATATAAGAAATATATAATTAGAAACCAAAGAGAAATGCAAACCTAATGCCAACCAAATTTCGTCTCGTCAAGTTTGTTCTACGTTCAAGTAGGAATATCTCTGGATCTATGAGACGCAGAAAAATTTGTAATCTATGGTTGGAAAGAGAAACATATGATCTATAGAACAGTGTTTTAGTTGACTTCAATGACAGATAAATAGGAGTTGGAATTACATCGGGAAAAATGGCGTCGCGCTAACGATTAGGCGCAGAGTTCAAATCTACGATTTTACGCATCAAAAATATGCGAACTTCACCAATTTTTGGAATATTATTTATAACGTTTTGTGGTATTTTTTTTGCATGATTATGCATCTACGGAACATTAGCTTTCCAACGGTATTTTATTTATTGCGATCGGATAATTTTAAGTGGGCGTAACGTTGAATGGCAAAATACGTGATTAAAAGTTAGTGAAATCACTTCGGAGCACGTTGGCGACCTACTGTAGGTCGCCGTGCCACTTGGAGGGTTAAGTTAATATTTGTACATATTTTATAATATTTCATTAAAAGATTATAATTAATATCACCTCCTTGATTTACTTTTGTAGTTATTGAATAAATAATTATAGATATAACATCGTATTTAAGTCTTCAATTACGTCAATTTTCTGCACCACACAGCAGTAAGTGTAAATGTTGTATACAATCGTTTAAATAAATTATTCAGAATTGTTAAGAATACTTTTCAGTCAGTGTATAACAAGACACTTGAGCTCTTTTTCTTAAGTATTATTTCTATTCGACAGCTTTTATAGCAACAACCAATAGAACCTTTGTGAAGAGCTTTAATCGATTTTGTCTAAACAACTGACTCCCTAAGGATTAATTGTATAGAAATTCTCCAATCTATTAGAGCATAATGTCTTTGTTGGTCACTACATCATTTTATACTTGTATGGCATAACCTTTGATTAAATTGTCTACTTTAAATAAAGTTAAAGGTAGGACATACACACAACTATTTACACGAAAGGTATTTAAATATATGGTAATTTTATCATTTATATCAGTATTATATATGTGTTTATGTGTTTTAGATAGTATAATATTTATTTATATATTATTGGAATTTAGAAAATACAACATTGTTGTTCAGAATAAATAATTGTTTTATTTTATGTTAAGTAAATATATAAGAATATATATCAAAGCAACGTTATTATCTTTATTTGTACTTACATATTTGCTAGTATCACAAAATTAACAATTTAACATAAGGATTCTCATGGAAATTTGGGGGGGATAATCAAAATTACACATTAACAGATGTTGTACAATAACTTTCACAAAATGGCTTTAACAAATATTTATTTTATAGAAATTTAACAGATATATAATCTTTGGCTATTACAAGAAAATCAGGTACGATATAAATTTCAATATTAATAAAAAATAAACGTTATTTTCTGTAAATATGTTTGTTTATAATCAAAATCTTTTTCGGCATAGTCAAATAAAATATATTTATGTATTCTTATTATTCGTAATGTAAATAAAAACCTATGTTCATTTGTCTCTACATTGGAAAAAAAATAGGATTTAAATTGTATTTATCTAAAATTAATTAGTATAAAAAGTGAAAACTAACGATTCACATTTACATTTTTTTGTGGAAATCCTCATGAAAACAATTTGTAGTTAAGTAAACTGTTACAAAACTCTCATAAGTGCTAAAAGAAAGAATGCGTCTTCAATTGTGTTACTTAGTTGAAGTTTATTGATACTTAAATCCAGAACATTGGATGTGAAATCTCGATGAGTAAGAACTAAGCAATATTGTACAGATTTTTAATGAAAACTTCTTTCATAATATTTCCCTAATTAAAATAAATGATAAGAATTTTAAGTTTTCTAAGTACTGAACCCATAACTAATTTTACACCAAGATTGATAAATAGAGAAGTAGTTTTCTGACGTACCAGTGAAATTTGTCATGAAAAGATTATTTTATAGTCTATAGAAATCTGTCCTTCAGGGGATTATATTAAGTTATTGAAAAAATAAGGTGGTCTTTGTGTATTCAGTATTATTTTAAGGCGTTGATATGGGTTTTACCAGTTTTATTTTATTTTATTTAACATGTTTTAAATAGTATATTATTCTAGGTAAACTTTCGTTACAATAAACTAATTGATGACATAACAAAAAATTATAAACACTAAGTTATATATTTCTGTGAATAGTTAGTTTACCATTTATATCGTTTGTACTAATATAAATACAAAATAAAATAAAAACCACAATAACATGCTCTTTGGAACTTAGTTTACTTTATGAAATCTCCCAATATATTCTTCATCAACTACTTAAGTCCCTCTCTGTATTTCAGATAAAACCGTTAAAAATGGGAGTAACAAATCAACATCATGAAGGTATCGAAAAATGTTTGTACACTCGTATTGTAACAAATCATAAATATATTGTATGCTACATTTTACACATAATGGTCTTGGTTATTGTTTTCAATTTTGATATAAATCAACACCATGAAGTCATTTATGACTGTGAACGGGTTGGCGTCGTATCCATATTCAATATTCACTTAAGATTTGTTACCAGGCGACTTAATTTAAAGAAAGGTGGAACCAAATGGTAACAATGTTTAAAAATGAAAAAAGACAAAGACAAATTTTGTAATTAACAAGGCTCAAATTTATTAAAATAAAAAAAAGAAATTTCGACGGATCAGATTTTACCATTTACAAGCCTGAAAAACATCTTAAGTTAAATTGCTATAAGCAAAAGCTTAATAATTAAAAGATTACAATTAATCTTCAAACAAAAAAATATACGCCCTTAAAGTAAAAGATAGAATAAAAAAAAAATATTGATGATTAAATTCTGATATTTACCCCCCTTTTTATTTATATAAACTGTTACAAAATTTAACAATAAATAAAAAAAGAAAAGATTCTATAATCAAGATTAATATTTTAAGTTCAAAAATTATAATAATTCTAACAAGTTCATTATTAAATTACTTATTAAATATCATGATTTTGTTTGTTGAATTTCTTACGTACTAAGTTGGCCAACATATATATATTTTAAAAAAAATTAGTTTATAACATAAGAAAATTTTAAAAAGAAAATAGTGAAAATTTTGAATACTGAAATTTTTGATTGACGTCAATTTTTATTAATTTAGAAATAACCTCTTTGAGGCTGTCAGGACCGAAAAGTTTGCATGCAGCACCACCCAATTATATTTTAAATTATAAATAATTACACATAATTAAACATAAACAATAAAGGACATATTTTGCTAAAAGAGTTCAGTTGATGAAAATATATATATATATATATATATATATATATATATATATATATATATATATATATATATATAAACAATTTCACAAAGTCAGTTTTCAGAAGAAAATCATTTTATGTGCACTGGTAATGTTTAAAATTCTTTGTTTGAGCATGTCTTTGAGAACAGGTAGAAACCTTGACGAAGCTACTGTTTTGCTGTAGAATATGCAAAATTAAACAGGTTCTCACTCTCGGACCAGCTTTTTGCTGTAGAAAAGTCACGTTTACTATAATTATGCAAACTTAAACATGTTGTAGAAACAGGATTCTTTTATTAAAATATCTAGTTATTTCGTCAAAATTAGAGAATATTAACGGTATTACAGAAATTCATTAAGTTTATATTTAAATCCTTCTTAGATTGTCATAAAGATTGTATATAAGTACTTTGATTTTGTTTTGGAATAAAACTTGTATGACACTTGGAAAATCTGTAAAAACAAGTATTCTGGTCCAAAAAAAAAACATTTCTCTAATTAGCATTTTGACATGTTTAAAAATTTAATATTCTGATTGCTTAATGTTTGTTACAAGTTTGTTCTAATTTCAACATAACTGCTCAATACTTAAAGTCTGACTGTTTGAGGTTTTGTAAACTATGTTTTAAGAAAGGAAAATGCTTTTTTTTATAATTATTAAGTTTCAGTAAAATTTTGAATATTAAATAAAACATCAAATACATATCTTAATGAACAAAGCCTAAAATATCTGTAAATTATGTTTTAAAGAAAGGAAAATACTTTTACGAAAATATTAAATTTTGAATACTAAAATAAAACATGAAACACATATCTTAATGAACAAAGCTTAAAATACTGACAAAATTTTATAATATAGTAAAATCTGAAAAAAGATAAGTTACCTGGATCCTCTAGAAAGAGCTCAAGAAACATGTGCCATTACTTATAAAAAAATTTAACAACCTTGATCTTTACTCCACAAAAAACACATCACTGACAACTTTTTTTATTACTTATTTCTTCTGAAGCAAATGTTAACATAAATTAGAACTATCACTTTGTTAGATTTTGAGTCTACATTTTATGATGACCAAGACAGGAGTGAGTACGTTTTTCAAGCGGAACAGGTTGTGTGATATCGGTAAGGCTGGACTTCGTCCGTTAGAGCAAGACGGAGAACTCAGATGATTGTTTCGGCTGTGGGTCACCACGCAGCGACACAAATCAAGGGCGGAGTGGACTAGGCAAGAATTGACGGTTGATAATATGAGTGCAGATTTATTTAACGTGGTAGAAGTGAGTTGATGTTTTTTGAATGCTACAGATTATCGTACCCTATTAATATGATGTTGTTTATTGAATTCCGTAAGTATATTTGTTTACTAAATTAGATTTGTTTACGGGACTGTTAAACAATGTATTGTTTTAGTCATAACATCGCATGCAATAAATCAAATATCAACATGTTTATTGCACGTTTAACAAAAATACAATAATATTGATAACAATTAAATAATGGTTTAAATTGATTGTAATTTCATGAATATTAATTGCTGTAGTTTATTTGTTTTCCTCAAATAAAATAATTGTTCATTAAAGAAAAAAAATTCCTTCACTAAAAATAATATATCACATTATTATAATTATTAACCTTATACGTTTCGTAATAACTGTAGGTTTATCAAGTACAGTGTAATCTGGCAACTAGGATGGTTCCAATGCGATATTAGGAAACGATGTCAATTTGATTGATTGAAATTATAACTCTTCAAAAACCAATACTCGATACATATAGCCTACAATATAACTTATGTTCAGGAAACTTCCTGTTGGTCATTTTTAGGGAGGTGAAGGGGAGTGAAGTATATTTTGATTCTTCAATTTTTCTCCAATATAAAAACTTATATTTCAAATGTTTCAATTTATTTAATTACACACAAACACAAACACACACACACACACACACACACACACACACACACACACACACACACACACACACACACACACACACACACACACACACACACACACACACACTGAGGCGGTTTGGAAAAAGCCAAACGTCTCAAGTCCATTTAAAACAAGTTAAATTGCCGCGCTAAACCTTGTAGAGTGGGGACGAGGTGGGGCGATGACGTCACGCCAGTTCGAGAGCAAACTTGCTTGTTCGGACGTGAAAAGTCAAACTGCCTTAGTTCCTATTTTATTAAGAAACTAAATTATTAATATAAATAAATATTCAGTAGAGTCAACCGACCAATAATATCAACAAATAAATTTAAAATCACATAAAACAAAAAAGTTATTCAAGTTTTTAGAAGGGCTCAAAAACCTAAAATTTGGAAAAAGAATAAATTCATAATTCAAAAATCGTAGAGTCATAACCAAGTGGGGAAGTAAAAATAATCACAAATAAAAAATATGAATTAATAATAATTAACAGGTGAGAATGGACTTAGAAAGTCATTCTTGGGGAGTTTTTTGGAATTTTTGAGTTGAAGGGGGGATCATTTAAAAAATAATAATAAGTACTATTGTAGAGACCACAATAGGGCACAATAATAGGTACTTAGAATCAAATTTAAAAATAAAATAAGGGAGATATAATAATTACAAAACGTAAAACTTCAAAGCCCAAAAGCGGGTAAAATAAACGGTAAAGGGGTAAAGTAACATGATAATTATATGTATTTAGTATGTAAAATGGTAAAACACCAAAGCAGAAGTAATAATATATAATGGGGGGGTTTTTATGAACATAAACTCATACGACACAAGCTTAAGGACTTCAAAGGCGAATAACTCGACAACCAAACGAGTTATGGGAAAAGTACAAACATAGTTTTTCGTCGTAGTAGAAGAGGAACAAGATTTCGTCAAAAGAATTTTGAGAAAGGACTTATCTCAAAATTTGAAAAGGGGAAAAATCAAATTTCAGGAAAAGGGCGATAACTCGCGAACGAAGCGTAGTAGAGCGATGAATCAAGTTCCACAAGACCCACAAGATAGAAAGGAAGAAGAATCCGAAAGGAACTTTAAAATCGGTTCGAGCGTTCGAAAGTTATAGCGAGTTGAACGAAAAAACGTCAAAAGTAGAGATTTTCATGCAAAAACATGAACAGTTGCGCGCGCATCCTCAAGCAGAGTCTAAAGTCAGAATCATCATGTTGCCAACATGGATCAAAGATAACGTTAAAGAAAAAATACTATAAATTATTAATTAAAAGGTGTTTTAATTAATAATTAAGGAAGAAAACTATTCGTTAGTCAAAATATAGGACTAATAAAACATATAGTGTAAATATTTCAGACCAAAAGGGCCTGAAAACACATAATATATGGAAAATACCTTTTTCCCAAAAAGGGAGAAAAATTGGCTCCAGAAAAGTGGATTAATTCCCACTGACAGGGAGACCGAGATTTAACCGTCGAAAGACGATTACTTTTGATTTGGAATCGACGCTGAAAGGACGTTTCTTCTGCAACCGACTCTGAGCTGAGAGGAAGATTCAACTGTCACTCTACTAATTGGACTTAGAATAATTTCAACTTTAATCGATCGTCAAGGCGACTTAGAAGAATTCGAGACCAGCATTCAACTACATAGCAGCTTACAGACTCTGGATAGAAAACACCACATCACTATCATCCTAATAATACAACAAATTCCAAATCCAACTAGAACTTCTATTAAAGGATGAAGGTATCTTATACTTAAGGAATAATTCGCAAATATTAACTTCTTTTCAAATATAACGTCATTAGGGGAATTATTAAAAATTAAATTCATTTTTAAACCTCTGCTTTGGTGTTGATAATAATTAATAATTTAAATACGACTTTTTCAGTACAGGAAAAACTGTTTGTGGTTCTGTCTGGAAAGTCAAGCGCTTTTATTTTTGTTTAATATATAGATAATCTTACATTAATTAATATTGTTAAATAAATAAATAGTTGTGTTATTGTTCAATTAAATTGTTTTGTGTGGTTAAAAAAGTTTTGAATATAAAATTTTTCTGTGGAAAAGAGGAGATAATATACAAATAATTCATTTCTAAATTTTGTTGTGTTTTTAATATAAATCCATTCTGTGTATGCTATTAACTTTGTTTTAACATAAATTTTATATATATGTGCTCTGGTAATATAATTTGAAAATTTTAAAAAGTTATCATCAGAATTTAAGAGCCGATTTCTCCCAAAAGGCACGACCTTGGAGAGAGAGAGAGTTAATCTTAAAAAAGTTAAATAATCGAGCATTGAGATAAAATTCAGGGAATTTTGCGTTAATTAAAATTTAGTAAGTTTATGAGGACAAGCTCATACTTATTAGAGCCAAGAGTTGCAAAATCTTTGATTTAAAAAAGTAAAAGTGAGCATCTTGGCCTTGCCCGCGCCTGCTCTGAAAAGAAAGGTGGTTCGCCCAGTCGGTGGTGATCGTACAGCGAGTTTAAGAGTTCGTGATAATAGTGTTCCAAAAAAGGGAACAAGAATCTTAAATTCGTGAAGTCAGACAAGAATAGCGGCGCGGCAAGTGGCGCCCAACGTGGGGCAAGAAGAACCCTACTCGAACCCACCCACTAACGAAAGGAGCGTAGCGCGGCAAGTGGCGCCCAACGTGGGGCAAGAAGAACCCTACTCGAACACACTAACGCGAAGAAAAGCGGCGCGGCAAGTGGCGCCCAATAGCGTGGAGCACGAAAAAGCAAAGTTTTGGAACAAATTTTCAAAATTTTGAATTTTTTAGTGTTTCATACGAACGAGAATATCTTAAGTTCTGATATAATTTATATGTACATGTGTGTTAGTAATAAGTTGTGCTGGTAATTACAACGACAAATATACTAAATTGCAAACATAATAATAATTAAAAGTAGAGTCCAAATTAAACCGAAATTTAAATTTTTTTTTTAATTAAATAAACCAAGTGAATAAGTGAAGTGAAAATGGGACCAGCGAAAGATCCAGCAAAACAGGAGGGTTCAAAGGAACAGGAGACAGAAATGCAAAAAATGGTGAGGTACCTGAACCAAATGGAGGATAGAAGAAAGCAAGAGAGAGAACAGGACAAAGCGGAACAACAGAGAAAAGAAAAGGAGAGGGAAGACAACGAACAAATCAGGAAAATAGAAGAAAGAATTGAGAAAAACCAAGAGAAGGAGGAGATGGAGGCCAAATGGAACCAAATGGAAGAATTACGGAAGCAGGAGAGAGACGAGAGGATGAAGAGAGATGAAGAATTGGAAGCCAAAAGGAAGCAAGAAAAGGATGAGATGGAAGCCAAATGGATCCAAATGGATGTATTACGGAAACAGGAAAAAGAAGAGGTGGAGGCCAGACGGAAGCAGGAGAGGGAAGAGATGGAAGCAAGATGGAAGCAGGAGAGAGAAGAGAGGATGAAGAGAGAGGAAGAAATGGAAACGAAACGTATCCAAAGGGAAGACGCCCGTAAACAGGAAATAGGGAAATATATGGAGGAAATTAAGGAATCTATAGATAGTAATATGGCCGAAAATACTAGACGAATAGAAAATTGTGAAGAAAAAGTGGAAGAGTGCGTAGGGGAAATTAAAAAAATGACGGACAGTTTAAAGGAACAGGGAAAGTCGACTATAGAAATTGGGGAGAAAGTTAAAAAATTAGAAGTTAAAATTAGGGAAGTTGCCAAAATTAAAGAAACCGGTGGTAATGCTAAAAATATAATTTATTTAGATAGGGCAAATTTAGAGTCAAAAACTATAGAATTTTGGGGAAATTCAAGAGAAAATCCTGTGCAATTTTTGAAACAAATTGAGGAGGTATTCCAAGAAATAAATCCCGTGATGGAAGAAAGTGATAAATTGAAAGTAGTGGAGAAAAAATTGAAAGGAGCTGCCATGGAGTGGTGGGAAATAATCAAGCGAGATACAGAAGAATATAGCCAGTTTAAATTGTTATTTTTAGAGCATTATTGGGGTTATCAAACGCAACAAGTAGTTAGGAATCAGATAGAAAACCATAGATATAATCCTAACGGTAATATGAGCAGGGTTGATTATTTTTGTAAAATGGTGCGCAAGGCCGAATATTTGGAACCCAAAATTCCGGAAGAGTTCCTTATATACCAACTAATGAGGCATTTCGACCAAAAAGTTCAATTAGCGTGTATTGGTAGGGCTAGTGAGCATTTGGAGGACGCTATCAAGTTTTTGAGGACCATTGAAAACGTAGACGGAATGACGAGAGAAGTTCGCCGACCAGATAGTTTCGAAAGGAGGGACGGACCACAAAGAGATCAAAATTTCAGGCAAAGGAATCAAGACTACTCAAAACCATCCCAAAACCCTAATCCTCGATCCTATGGTCAAACCCAGAATAAACCTCAACCACAAATACCTCAAAACCCTGGTCCTTCAAATCAAAAATTCCCGCCCAAGGTCACAAAAAACTAAAATACGAGATCTCAAGGCAAAATTTTTGGCAGAAAAAGGATAATACAAACGGAATTGAGATCGACGATAAAACCAAATTTAGCAAACTTAAAAGGGGGGATCAGAAAATAAATAAAATTAAATTGGGGATTTTAAACACAGAAATTAAGAAAGATTTAATGGAGGAAAGAGATAATAAAATTTTAAATAGTGAAGTTTACGAAAAATGTCCGGAAATAGGGATAGAAATCGAAAATATAAAAGTAAATATGTCCGTTGACACCGGAGCTCAAATGTCCTGTGTGCAAGAGGATTTTTACAAACATGTGCTTAAAAATAGGAACGATAAAATCATGGAATTACCAGTTGTAAATACGGAAATGGTGACAGCGATAAAAAGCCAACGACAGAAGATTAAATTACAGGCATTATTGGAGATTAGAATAAATAACCAAGCAATAAGAGGGGTATTTATGGTGGTACCAAAGCTGGAAAGCAAAATTATAATGGGTTGTGATTTAATGTGCAAATATCGAAGTCGAATTAATATGGAAAAGGGTTTCCTACAACTGGTAAAGGAAAATGAATTTATTGTTGTAGATTTTCTTAAGGAGAATAAGATATCAAGATTGAGCAATAAAAACGCGCAGACCGAACATCAAAATGGCGGCGAAACCGGTAAAATGGTAGAATCGTCAGCAGCGAATAATGGAGGCTCAAATTCGCACAAGCGAGCAAAAGGGGCTTGTGTGTTGGCCGTTAAAATGCCTACGGACCTAAAACAAAAAGCAAAGGACGTGTCTAGACCGAGTAGTGACAAATCAGAAAGTGGTCAAAAGCGAAGAAGCAAGTTAAGTGCAAGGAATGAATCGACGAAGAGGAAAAATGCAAATTTTAATAATGATGAAGTGCTGTTAAAAGCGTGGGATAAAGGTAACCAATTAATTAATAAAGATGAAGGGCTGAAAGGAGCGGAGAATAAAGGAAATAAAAATGTGCCAAAGGCAATAATCGACGAAAATAATAAAATAATAAAATACGACGAAAATTTGCAAAATAACTCTGAAAACGATTCGGAACTTACACAAGACAGATTCGACGCCAGAGACGGGAGAGATTGGAGAGCTATAATACAAATGGCGGATCCGGAGAGACAAAATGGACGAAATTTAAGGTATCGAAAGAAGAAAGTTAAATTCAAAAATTCTACGAAGTATAAAATAAAAGGAGGACGGCCCAAGGTGAAATATAAAAGGAAAGAAGAGTTTCATGTAAAAGAATTAATGTTTGAAGAAAACGGCAAAATTTTAGGCTTAGGAAATAGTGTTTTAACAATCGATCAAGAAGAAAAAATAAAAGTTTTGGTGGAAAAATATAATACTGTGTTTAGCGAAATTCCAGGAAAATCTAATAAATACGTTCATGAACTAAAAATCACTGATAATAAAACTTATGTTAATAGAAATTACCCCATTCCAATAAATTATAGGAAACAAGTACAGGAGGAAATAGATAAAATGCTAAAGTATAAAGTTATAGAGAGATCCCGAACACCGTATATTAATCCGATGGTGGTAGTGTTAAAGCCGAATAAAACCGTTAGGCTATGTATGGATGCTAGAAGACTGAATCAGATAATACAGCCGGATTATGAAAGTGCGCCGCCTATAGAAGAAATTCTAAGGAAGGGACGTAACAAGAAATTCATAACTAAGTTCGATCTAACATCTAGTTTCTGGCAAGTCCCACTATCGGAGGAGTCTAAAAAATACACGGGATTTTTATATAACAATAAAGTGTATAACTATACAGTGATACCGTTTGGACTTCAAAATTCTTTGGCAGCGCTGATAAGGACAATAGACCTAACATTAGGTACTGAAGTCGACGACTACACGTTAGGCTATGTCGATGACTTGTTATGCATGTCTGAGACTTTCGAAGAACACCTGGAGCATTTAAAAACGATTTTTGAAAAATTTAAAGAAGGAAATCTAACGATAAATCCCACCAAAACTTATTTTTGTCAAAAGGAGGTAAAATTTTTAGGATATGTAATTTCGCAACAAGGCATAAGTACGGATCCGGAAAAATTGCAAGCTATCAGTGATTTTCCGAGACCGACTAATAAGAAAAAACTGCAATCGTTCTTAGGGTTTGTGAATTACTATTCTAGGTTTACTTCAAGATATTCTCATGAAATTAAACCATTATTAAAATTATTAAGAAAAAATGAACCATTTAAGTGGGACCATGTAATGCAAAACGCTTTTGAGAAAACTAAATCATTATTTAAGAAATCCGTAACAATCATGCATCCTGTGGAAGGCAAGGAAACGTTTTTGCAAACCGACGCGAGTGATGGTGCAATTGCTAGCCAGTTGTACCAGAAAAATGAGTTGGGCGAGTTACAAGTTATAGGATTTGTGAGCAGAACTTTAAAGAAAGCGGAGTTAGCTTATACCATCTGTGAGAAGGAGTTGTTAGCCATAGTTCATGGTCTGGAGAAGTTTAGGCCATTGATTGTAGGGGCACCACTGACGGTGATAACTGATAACAAAGCTTTAAAGTTCCTAAGAAGCTGCAAATTAACTACAGCTCGTCTAACTCGATGGATACTGGCAATCCAAGAGTATGATGCCAAAATTGAACACTGTGCTGGAAAAATAAACGTTCCTTGTGACATCATAAGCAGGATGTATGATGGTCAAAACGAAAATTGTCCAAGTGGAAATAAAATTAGGTTAAAATTAAGTCAGTCAAAATTAGTCACAACAAGAAAATTTCAGGATATAATGCAAAATTTTAGAAATAATCAACTACAGGAATTAACAGTGAAAGGAATAAACTTGCAGGAGAGAGATAATTTTAGAATAATTAATGATATTGTATATCAGGAGATTAATAATAAATGGAAAATAATTATCCCCGAAATAAACAAAAATGATTTCATAAGCGAAGTTCACCGAATATATGGCCACTTAGGAAGGAACAAATTGTTAGCGATGATAAATAAATGTTTTTATATAAAAAATGCTGGGTATAGAATATTACAGGTAATCAAAAAATGTAGAATTTGCCAATATGCGAAAAAAACGAATAAATATTTGCAAGGAATGTCTAAGGCTATTGTTCCTAGGGACATCAACGAGATGATAGCCATAGACTACTTAGGGCCATTGCCAAAAGGACTTGGAAATATACAACATATTTTAGTTATAATAGATACCTTTTCAAAATTTATAAAACTATATCCAGTAAGAAATCCAACCACAAATAACAGTATCAAACATATGATGGATTATATGAACAATTTTGGGAAACCTCAGAAAATTTTAACTGATTTTGGAGCAGCATTTACATCTAGAAATTGGAAGAAGTGGATTGCTGAACAAAAAGTAGAACATGTGTTGATCCCGGTAAGACATCCTCAGGTAAATTTGGCAGAAAGAGTCAACAAAGAAGTGGGGAGACTATTACGCACTTATTGTCACGATACTCAAACCACTTGGCGGAAGCAATTACCTTTTATAGAAGAATTGATCAACAACACACCAAATGAAACTACCGGGTATGCACCAATACAAATACAGTTGAATAGGGATCCAAATTATGTATGGGAGTCATATTTCCCACGAGACAGAGAGCTACGACAGAGTGAAACTTGGGCAGAAAAGAAGCAAAAATGTCTTCAAAGGATGACGCAAATCGGCACAAGGCGAGCGGAGAGAATTAACCAAAGAATACGAGAAACAAAATTTCAGGTAGGGGATCGTGTCCTCGTATTGAATGCAAATAGGGCGAATCTGGATAAAAGCGAGACCGAAAAATTAATGCTCGTATACGGTGGACCATAAGTCGTGAGCAAAGTCATGGGGAGAAAAACATATGAAGTAATAAATATTGACACTCAAAAAGTTAAAGGTCGTTATGACATCAAAGACTTGAAGGAGTTCCATGAATAAATTGTATAAATTGTAATGTTTAAAAGTTGTAATATGTAAAGTGTAGAAGCGAGTGAGGTAAAAGGGAAATAACGGAATCTCAGCTGATTAAAAGAAGGTAGCCTAGGTCAGGGATTAACAGGAAAAGTCCCGAATAAATTCCTAAGTGTACAAGGTCAGGAGAATAGCGGTAACACGCATCTGCAGGCCGCACCTGAATAAACAAAGCATAGACGAGGAGGTGAAGGGGAAGACAGGATATTGATAAACAAATATTGAACGACAACCTGTCAAGCAAATTAGCAGAGGGGATAGGAATGAATGGATGTATAAATGTGTACTGTTTTGTTTTTATTAAAGGGAGATTTCCAATAGCATAAATAATTTTTTCTTTTTAACTACAATTAGGATAATAATCGTTGTAGTTACCAAGTACTTTATATATATGTAGGCATAGTTTTAAATTCAACCAAAGCAGATAAATAGAATCATATAAGACGAATTATTCCTTATATAAATGTAATATGTTTTGTGTGTGATAATGTGTTTATTTACAGCAAGGACGTTTAGATGAAACGGCTGTAATGGACTAAAAGAACGCTTAAGCAAATTTGTATGTATACCATAATAAATAACATGTGCTTTGAATATATAAATATTATACTATCATGAATAAAGTGTGTTTTGAATATATAAATATTATACTATAATGAATAAAATGTGTTTTGAGTATATCAATATATGAAATGATGGAGGAGATGTTTTTTAGATATAAATAAATGTGTTTATATAAGTTGTTAGGTTAATATGTCAAACTTTATGTTGATGATTAATAGAGATGATAAATAAATAGTTAATATGAAATGTGATATGTCGAAAAAGGGGTTTAATACTAAAATTTTAGTTTTTTAAAAAATGAAAAATAGGATATTTTCATTTTAACCGAAAATTTTAGTTCAAAGGGGGGATTTTGAGGCGGTTTGGAAAAAGCCAAACGTCTCAAGTCCATTTAAAACAAGTTAAATTGCCGCGCTAAACCTTGTAGAGTGGGGACGAGGTGGGGCGATGACGTCACGCCAGTTCGAGAGCAAACTTGCTTGTTCGGACGTGAAAAGTCAAACTGCCTTAGTTCCTATTTTATTAAGAAACTAAATTATTAATATAAATAAATATTCAGTAGAGTCAACCGACCAATAATATCAACAAATAAATTTAAAATCACATAAAACAAAAAAGTTATTCAAGTTTTTAGAAGGGCTCAAAAACCTAAAATTTGGAAAAAGAATAAATTCAAAATTCAAAAATCGTAGAGTCATAACCAAGTGGGGAAGTAAAAATAATCACAAATAAAAAATATGATTTAATAATAATTAACAGGTGAGAATGGACTTAGAAAGTCATTCTTGGGGAGTTTTTTGGAATTTTTGAGTTGAAGGGGGGATCATTTAAAAAATAATAATAAGTACTATTGTAGAGACCACAATAGGGCACAATAATAGGTACTTAGAATCAAATTTGAAAATAAAATAAGGGAGATATAATAATTACAAAACGTAAAACTTCAAAGCCCAAAAGCGGGTAAAATAAACGGTAAAGGGGTAAAGTAACATGATAATTATATGTATTTAGTATGTAAAATGGTAAAACACCAAAGCAGAAGTAATAATATATAATGGGGGGGTTTTTATGAACATAAACTCATACGACACAAGCTTAAGGACTTCAAAGGCGAATAACTCGACAACCAAACGAGTTATGGGAAAAGTACAAACATAGTTTTTCGTCGTAGTAGAAGAGGAACAAGATTTCGTCAAAAGAATTTTGAGAAAGGACTTATCTCAAAATTTGAAAAGGGGAAAAATCAAATTTCAGGAAAAGGGCGATAACTCGCGAACGAAGCGTAGTAGAGCGATGAATCAAGTTCCACAAGACCCACAAGATGGAAAGGAAAAAGAATCCGAAAGGAACTTTAAAATCGGTTCGAGCGTTCGAAAGTTATAGCGAGTTGAACGAAAAAACGTCAAAAGTAGAGATTTTCATGCAAAAACATGAACAGTTGCGCGCGCATCCTCAAGCAGAGTCTAAAGTCAGAATCATCATGTTGCCAACATGGATCAAAGATAACGTTAAAGAAAAAATACTATAAATTATTAATTAAAAGGTGTTTTAATTAATAATTAAGGAAGAAAACTATTCGTTAGTCAAAATATAGGACTAATAAAACATATAGTGTAAATATTTCAGACCAAAAGGGCCTGAAAACACATAATATATGGAAAATACCTTTTTCCCAAAAAGGGAGAAAAATTGGCTCCAGAAAAGTGGATTAATTCCCACTGACAGGGAGACCGAGATTTAACCGTCGAAAGACGATTACTTTTGATTTGGAATCGACGCTGAAAGGACGTTTCTTCTGCAACCGACTCTGAGCTGAGAGGAAGATTCAACTGTCACTCTACTAATTGGACTTAGAATAATTTCAACTTTAATCGATCGTCAAGGCGACTTAGAAGAATTCGAGACCAGCATTCAACTACATAGCAGCTTACAGACTCTGGATAGAAAACACCACATCACTATCATCCTAATAATACAACAAATTCCAAATCCAACTAGAACTTCTATTAAAGTGTGAAGGTATCTTATACTTAAGGAATAATTCGCAAATATTAACTTCTTTTCAAATATAACGTCATTAGGGGAATTATTAAAAATTAAATTCATTTTTAAACCTCTGCTTTGGTGTTGATAATAATTAATAATTTAAATACGACTTTTTCAGTACAGGAAAAACTGTTTGTGGTTCTGTCTGGAAAGTCAAGCGCTTTTATTTTTGTTTAATATATAGATAATCTTACATTAATTAATATTGTTAAATAAATAAATAGTTGTGTTATTGTTCAATTAAATTGTTTTGTGTGGTTAAAAAAGTTTTGAATATAAAATTTTTCTGTGGAAAAGAGGAGATAATATACAAATAATTCATTTCTAAATTTTGTTGTGTTTTTAATATAAATCCATTCTGTGTATGCTATTAACTTTGTTTTAACATAAATTTTATATATATGTGCTCTGGTAATATAATTTGAAAATTTTAAAAAGTTATCATCAGAATTTAAGAGCCGATTTCTCCCAAAAGGCACGACCTTGGAGAGAGAGAGAGAGTTAATCTTAAAAAAGTTAAATAATCGAGCATTGAGATAAAATTCAGGGAATTTTGCGTTAATTAAAATTTAGTAAGTTTATGAGGACAAGCTCATACTTATTAGAGCCAAGAGTTGCAAAATCTTTGATTTAAAAAAGTAAAAGTGAGCATCTTGGCCTTGCCCGCGCCTGCTCTGAAAAGAAAGGTGGTTCGCCCAGTCGGTGGTGATCGTACAGCGAGTTTAAGAGTTCGTGATAATAGTGTTCCAAAAAAGGGAACAAGAATCTTAAATTCGTGAAGTCAGACAAGAATAGCGGCGCGGCAAGTGGCGCCCAACGTGGGGCAAGAAGAACCCTACTCGAACCCACCCACTAACGAAAGGAGCGTAGCGCGGCAACACACACACACACACACACACACACACACACACACACACACACACACACACGCACACACACACACACACACACACACACACACACACACACACACACACACACACACACACACACACACACACACACACACACACACACACACACACTGCAACGCACCCCCCCCCCCCTTTTGCTGGTGGGTTCTACGACAGACAGCCTGTCAACGGGGAACACTTTTCGCTGCAAGACCTTACCCCAACTACAACCCCGCGATCTACTTTATTTAGAGAGTGATTCTTTCGCAGTTTAATAGTTTTGATAAGGCTCTTGATTCTTATGTCACACAAGAATAATTTATTTTAATCAACTTATGCTAACACAGGAAATTTTACTATATTAATATATTCACTTCTTATACTAACTTACCTTTCTTAAAACTCCAGACTCTTTTTCAAAGGGTGTGCCCTTTGGAGCTCTTTAATTCATTAACACCAAAATTTGCTCTTTTTTGAATTTTTGACTTTATACTTGGTGAGCACTTACTTTTTCTTCTTTCTAATGTAATGAGTTTCTTTGAATGGGTTAGATTTAATTAAAATATTCAACAATGAAATTTAACAAATTTATTTAAGAGTCTACAATTTAATTTTTTTTTGAGAAACAATGGATTTCTTTCGAATCTTTTACAACAATTAATGTCGCCTTTTCTGACAATTTATATTAAATGCTTTCTCTTTTAACAAACTGAAAATCTACTATATTAAACAATTTTAACAATAACTAAAACTAACAATTGATATTCTTATTCTAATACACATAAATATGAATCCTATTATTTATTCCTTTCCAATCTGTTACTTTTGCTTTATTATTGGACTCGAATTTTATTGTATTTTATATCTCTTTATTGGAATGAATTTAAAATTGGCTTTATTTTGACTTTACTTTGTCTTTAAAATGTTATTATTTAACTTTATTGAGTTTAATAATTTTGGACGTAATTCAAGTTTATTAAAAAATATTTTATTTATTAAAAAAGCTTGATTTATGCAGTACCTTGTTTTGTGGAGTGCACAAGTCCGCTCGTCCTGATTCTGAGAGTGTTTGAGGATCTTGGAGATGTTTTCTGAGAGTTGTCTAGAATATCTCGAAGTCCAGTTCTCGAAGAATCTGTTGATGACGACAAGTTCTAGAAGAATGTTTGCCGGAGTCCGTAGTGAAGATCTCTTCTACTAAGCTGTTGTAGGATGTCACGTTGTCTCCTGCAAGGCCGATCCTTTCTGTAGGCACCGTTATTAACCTGGCGAAGTACAGAGCGTTGACAATATTTTCCCGACGATTTCCTGTTCAGACTTGAGTAAAGTTGGTGATCTTTCCTGGAGCTGCTATTAGAAGACTTCCCTGGAGCTGGTACTAAACGAGACTGTCGAATTAACTTGAAGAAAGTTAACTCGTCGAATTTTAGGCCTTTCAGTGTGGCCAACCTTCACTGATTATTGTTACTGTTTTATTTCACAATTTAATTAATTTTATTTATTTATTTGCACTACGATGAACTTTCCTTGGCTTATTCTTCTATTGTTTGTCTATTTTTCTTATTTTAATTTATCTATTCCTATTATTATTTGTTATAATTAGTTTAATTTCTTATGGTGGATTTGTGTTGAAGTTGGTAACTTTCCCTTTCCATGCGTCTACTGCCTACTATGCGCACGACGTTCAAGACAAGTTGATTCCTGAAATTCATAATTTTTTACTTGCGAATTCTTCTTTTCTTCATATATCCCGTTCGCTTCGCTCGATCTTCTTCTGGGTGATTTCATTTTGAAGCCCTTCTTTCCCTGATGATTTTCCATCTTCATTTGTAGCGATACGACGTATATTTTTTCTTTTACGGAGATTTGAAAATTTCGTAAGTTTTCAAAATTTAGTTTTTCCAATTTTGGAAATTTTGAAAATCTTCTTTTTGCAAGTTGTTCCTCTGATGCTGAAAGTTCCAAAACTGCTTTCCTCTTCTTCCTCGCTTCTGGGTTTCACAAGTTACGGTACTTTCTGCATTGTTGGTTATTTATTATTTAATTACTTTATGGTCTTTTATTAAATTTTGATTTCGAGTCTTATTTATTTCTAGTTTATATTATGGTTATGCGTTGTTATTATTAGATTTTGGAATTTCTTTATTTTAAGGGTTTTTTATGTTTTATGACGTTTTATTATGGCTATAACTTTTTTATTATTAATTTGACGAGTTTATTCTCTTATTATTTATTATTAGGTTTTCCTAGCTCTACACGATTATATCATTTTAATTTAAGTTTTCGGATTTTGATGTTTTTTGCATTAGAAACATATGGACGAATTCATGTTCAATCCGGAACGCTAGATATTTCCTGTCACGGCGCGTGACCTTGGCTTGGCTAACTTACATATTCCCTTTAACTTTACATGTGTTATTTTATTTTTAGAAATGTTTTTGTCATTTCTACAATTATTATTTGATTTAATTGAAATTTTGGAATTTAGCTCTTTTCCAAAATTGCTCCTTGCAGGCGGTTCAATTAAACCGTTGCAAATTCCCCTCTCAAAAACTTAAAATTTTGACATTAAAATCCCTTTTTTAGATTTTAAAATTTTATGTTCCTTAAATTTTTCTATTCTCTTTACATATTTACTTCCTTTCTATTTAAAAAACATAATTATCTATATAACATGAAAACTTACTATCTATAAAACAATCCTATTTCTAACATAAATGATTAATTGGTGACATATATAATTTTCAAAAACATGGTAATAAACATGACATATTCATATGAAAACAATCCTTATTTTATACAAATACATATATATTTTTCAGGTTTGATAGTTCATTTCGTCTCTCTTTCATCTGAAACAGTCTATTTAGCATGATTATACATAGTTATACACATTTACACTTTATCCTAACTTTTTTAAAATTATAAATTTTGACACAATTTTAATCACTTTTGCACTAAGGTAAGTTACATAAATCAAGCCATCCTTACTTTTAATTGATTTCGCGCTAGGTTAGATTACGCCAAGTAACAGATTGAAATTCCTTTGAATGTTGACATTTCTTATTTCCGTTATCGCTATGACGAAAGAACCCCTCTCTACCTTAATTACTGTACAATTTTCATGTCTTCCGGATGCTTGTTTATTTATTAACTGACCTACGCAACTTGTCCCAATTCTCCCCCTCGCTTTTATCGAAACAGCTGGTTTTTATCTACCGTTATGATTTATTCTGAACTTTATTCCTTTTGGATTTATTACATACTATTTTGGACGATGTTTATGATTATGAATTTACGAATTTACCTATTCTACTTTATGTTTACTGTTATTTTACTATTCTAACCTTTATTTCTAGTTTTTTAACTTTACCGTTGGTTTATTTTTTATTTTTAGTTTTACGAATACGTTTCCCTTCCTTTTTAACTTAAATTTATTTTTCCCCTTCCTTTTTTGACTATGCTTTACTTTTGTTTTGAACTTAACCTTTTTGGTTACGTCTCGATTTTTGAACTTTTTTGTTTCGTTCGCTCCTAACTTATTCAGGTTTGGGTTTGATTGACTACTGGACTCCCCTTTTGGAATTAAGCTCATTTCGAACTTAGGTATGTTTACCAGTGATCCCTTCATTTTTGCGTGGTCTCCATTTTGTATTTGGTGCTTAAGACTTACTTCTTTATTTACGACGACTTTGCTTAGCCCTTGTACGAATAACTCACGACTCTGAAGCTTTTTTGGATATAGTTCTTCCCTTTTCTCGCTCGCTTCGCTCTTCTTCCTGCTTCTTCTTGGATAGGTTGCTCCACTTTTAATCTCTTTTTGGATTTTAAAGTTCCTTCCTTGAATTGGCATCTTCCTTTCGACCGTGTTTTGGTTTCTAAGGTTTATCTCCTGTTTTCCTTTGAGTTCAAACTCCCTTCCCCTCTCTAAGTTTTCACTTCTCCTGTTCCTTCCTGTATTGTCTCGTTCGGTGTTGTCGGCTTCGGTTTTTTCTTTCCTCCCGTCACGTTTGTTGTTTACACGTCCTGTTTGGTCAATTCTGGTATTTTCTCCCCCTTTGTCACGTTCGGCTTGGTCACGTTCGGTACCCTCGTTTTTTACTTCTACACTGGGTAATGTAGTAACATATAACGCCCCATTCGCTCGCATTATAGTATTTGGACCTCCTATATTGCTAATTTGATTTCGCAATTTCCGTACACAGATTTTAGCTGACGGTTGTTCTATGTCCAATCTATTTAATAGATTGGTTTTTGAAGTTACTTTTTTAGCTTCTTCGATGAAATTTATATTTCTGTTTTCCCCTTCTACATTTATTATTACGTATTTTTCCTCCATATTAATTTTCGCGTTTAACTCGAATAGGCTATTACATCCTAATATACCTAAACTAGTTAACTTTGGTACTACCAGAAAATTTATATCTACTACTCTGTCGTTAAATTGCACGGGTATTGATACTTGTTTTGAAACTCTTTGTTTTTTCTGTTTAATGGCTGTTATTACTTCGACGTTATAAACTGGTAATTCTAAAATTTTGTTTCCCCGTCTTTTTAACTCCTCCAAATACTCAGCTTGTATACACGACCACTGCGCTCCCGTGTCTACTAAAACTTTTATATTTGTTTGATGAATTTTAACGTTTATTTCCGGACATTTTTCTAATAATTTTGTTTGAATGTTGATATTTTCGCCTTCTGTCATTAACTCTTCCCTAATATCGCATGAAATGTTTTGTAATTTCCCTACTGATTTTAATGTTGGATTTTTAATTTTTGAAAAGTTTTCTAAAGGTTTCTCTGTTTTGATTTTATTTTTTACATTTTGATCTGCGGCCCCGAATCCTGCCTTTGCCTGTAACCGTTTTCTTTTGCTTTTTTCCGGGACCTTATAACCTAGTTTTTTGGACTGGGTCTCGGATTGTTAGGTAGTGTAGGATTGGGTTTTTGGTTACTTTGGTTTTGGTTTGTTTGCGGTCTATTTCCATAGGATCTAAGGTTAGGTGTTCTAGGATAGGTTTGAGAGTCCATGGCTCCTGCCATTTTCCTATCAAGGTTCCCCTTATACGCTGGTCTTTCTTCTCGATTTTCCCTACGTGGTTCGCCTTCCATCGTTTCAAACGTTCTAAGAAATTCTATCGCGCTTTCAACGGTTTCGCTATGACTTCCTATACTCGCAAATTGTACCTTTTGTTCAAAATGTCGCATGATTCTATTAATCATAAATTTTTCTGGGATTGGTGGATCAAGATATTGTCCTTTAGCCACCATTTTGCAAAAATAATTAACTCTTGACATATATCCTGTATCACGATATTGTCCGTTTTCAATTAAATTTCGGATATGTTGCTGGGCTTGATATCCCCAATAATTTTTTATAAATTTAACCCTAAATTGTCCGTATCTATCTTTATTATCTTTTATTACGTTCCACCATTCTATTACCGGCCCTTTTATGTGTCGTTCCACGATTTTTAATTTCTCCCCTTCGTCTAATTGTGGATCGATTTCCATGAAAATCTCTTCTATTTCGGCTAGAAATTTCATTGGACTTTCTTTAGAACTTCCCCAAAATTCGACAGTTTTATTTCCTGCTGCACCGGGTTGTACGTACACTACGCTTCTCCCAGCCCCTACTAAATTTTGCCCTATACTTGTCTGTCTCATTTTGGTTTCTAACGATTTTATATTTTTGCTTAATGTTTCACAATTAACTTTATTTTGTTTAATTTTGTCATCCTGACCTTTAATTGTTTCCCCTATTTCCTGAATTTCCCCTTTCAAAACGACTATTTCGTCTTCGCAATTTCCGACTCTATTTTGAATTGCTTCAAAATTTTTCTTTACGTCTTCTCCTAAACCGCCTACAGCTTGTAAGAGTTCTTCCCTACTCGCTTGTTCGCTTTCTTCGCGTTCTCTTTCTTTCGCTTCGCGTTCCCTTTTCTCTTCGTTTTCCCTAGTCTCCCTTTCTAATTCCCTAGCTTCGCGTTCTTTTTTCTCTTTTTTCCTCTCCGATTCGCGTGCTTTTTCTCTCTCCTCGCGTTCTTTTTCTTTCGCCTGGAAATACCTCATGAACTTCTGCATTTCCGTTTCTGTTTCTGTTTCTTTCGGAGCTGCCATTTTTTTATTTAGATTTATTTATTAGGTTTACTACTGTTTATTTATTTAAGTTTTAAGTTTTAAGTTTTAATTTTGATTTTAATGAATTTAAGCTGTTCGTTTTCAACCCTAAAGTAATTTTAACAATTTTTTGTTTGGTTACTTTCGAGCCTACCACGTTGGGCGCCACTTGCAACGCACCCCCCCCCCCCTCTGTTTCGACAGACAGACCCTCAACGGGGGATAGCACTCGCTGCAAGACCTTACCCCAACTACAACCCCGCGATCTACTTTATTTAGAGAGTGATTCTTTCGCAGTTTAATAGTTTTGATAAGGCTCTTGATTCTTATGTCACACAAGAATAATTTATTTTAATCAACTTATGCTAACACAGGAAATTTTACTATATTAATATATTCACTTCTTATACTAGCTTACCTTTCTTAAAACTCCAGACTCTTTTTCAAAGGGTGTGCCCTTTGGAGCTCTTTAATTCATTAACACCAAAATTTGCTCTTTTTTGAATTTTTGACTTTATACTTGGTGAGCACTTACTTTTTCTTCTTTCTAATGTAATGAGTTTCTTTGAATGGGTTAGATTTAATTAAAATATTCAACAATGAAATTTAACAAATTTATTTAAGAGTCTACAATTTAATTTTTTTTTGAGAAACAATGGATTTCTTTCGAATCTTTTACAACAATTAATGTCGCCTTTTCTGACAATTTATATTAAATGCTTTCTCTTTTAACAAACTGAAAATCTACTATATTAAACAATTTTAACAATAACTAAAACTAACAATTGATATTCTTATTCTAATACACATAAATATGAATCCTATTATTTATTCCTTTCCAATCTGTTACTTTTGCTTTATTATTGGACTCGAATTTTATTGTATTTTATATCTCTTTATTGGAATGAATTTAAAATTGGCTTTATTTTGACTTTACTTTGTCTTTAAAATGTTATTATTTAACTTTATTGAGTTTAATAATTTTGGACGTAATTCAAGTTTATTAAAAAATATTTTATTTATTAAAAAAGCTTGATTTATGCAGTACCTTGTTTTGTGGAGTGCACAAGTCCGCTCGTCCTGATTCTGAGAGTGTTTGAGGATCTTGGAGATGTTTTCTGAGAGTTGTCTAGAATATCTCGAAGTCCAGTTCTCGAAGAATCTGTTGATGACGACAAGTTCTAGAAGAATGTTTGCCGGAGTCCGTAGTGAAGATCTCTTCTACTAAGCTGTTGTAGGATGTCACGTTGTCTCCTGCAAGGCCGATCCTTTCTGTAGGCACCGTTATTAACCTGGCGAAGTACAGAGCGTTGACAATATTTTCCCGACGATTTCCTGTTCAGACTTGAGTAAAGTTGGTGATCTTTCCTGGAGCTGCTATTAGAAGACTTCCCTGGAGCTGGTACTAAACGAGACTGTCGAATTAACTTGAAGAAAGTTAACTCGTCGAATTTTAGGCCTTTCAGTGTGGCCAACCTTCACTGATTATTGTTACTGTTTTATTTCACAATTTAATTAATTTTATTTATTTATTTGCACTACGATGAACTTTCCTTGGCTTATTCTTCTATTGTTTGTCTATTTTTCTTATTTTAATTTATCTATTCCTATTATTATTTGTTATAATTAGTTTAATTTCTTATGGTGGATTTGTGTTGAAGTTGGTAACTTTCCCTTTCCATGCGTCTACTGCCTACTATGCGCACGACGTTCAAGACAAGTTGATTCCTGAAATTCATAATTTTTTACTTGCGAATTCTTCTTTTCTTCATATATCCCGTTCGCTTCGCTCGATCTTCTTCTGGGTGATTTCATTTTGAAGCCCTTCTTTCCCTGATGATTTTCCATCTTCATTTGTAGCGATACGACGTATATTTTTTCTTTTACGGAGATTTGAAAATTTCGTAAGTTTTCAAAATTTAGTTTTTCCAATTTTGGAAATTTTGAAAATCTTCTTTTTGCAAGTTGTTCCTCTGATGCTGAAAGTTCCAAAACTGCTTTCCTCTTCTTCCTCGCTTCTGGGTTTCACAAGTTACGGTACTTTCTGCATTGTTGGTTATTTATTATTTAATTACTTTATGGTCTTTTATTAAATTTTGATTTCGAGTCTTATTTATTTCTAGTTTATATTATGGTTATGCGTTGTTATTATTAGATTTTGGAATTTCTTTATTTTAAGGGTTTTTTATGTTTTATGACGTTTTATTATGGCTATAACTTTTTTATTATTAATTTGACGAGTTTATTCTCTTATTATTTATTATTAGGTTTTCCTAGCTCTACACGATTATATCATTTTAATTTAAGTTTTCGGATTTTGATGTTTTTTGCATTAGAAACATATGGACGAATTCATGTTCAATCCGGAACGCTAGATATTTCCTGTCACGGCGCGTGACCTTGGCTTGGCTAACTTACATATTCCCTTTAACTTTACATGTGTTATTTTATTTTTAGAAATGTTTTTGTCATTTCTACAATTATTATTTGATTTAATTGAAATTTTGGAATTTAGCTCTTTTCCAAAATTGCTCCTTGCAGGCGGTTCAATTAAACCGTTGCAACACACACACACACACACACACACGATAAATAATGTACAGTAAATTGAGGTAGAGAATGGTTCGATTAAATAGCCAAGATAAGCGGAAGTGAGGGGAAGGGAAATGACCATGTCAGACATTCCTTCTGTTACTTGACGCGATCTAACCTAGCGCGAAATAAATTAAACGTAAGGATGGCTTGATTTGTGTAACTTACCTTAGTACAAAAGTGATTAAATTTGTGTCAAAATTTTTGTTTTTTAAAAGTATAGGATAAAGTGTAAATGTGTATAACCATGTATAATCATGCTAAATAGACTGTTTCAGATGAAAGAAGGACGAAACGAACTATCAAACATGAACAATATATATGTATTTGTATAAAATAAGGATTGTTTTCATATGAATATGTCATGTTTATTACCAGGTTTTTGAAAAATATATATGTCACCAATTATTCATTTATGTTAGAAATAGGATTGTTTTATAGATAGTAAGTTTTCATGTTATATAGATAATTATGTTTTTTTTTAATAGAAAAGAAGTTATTATATAAAGAGATTAGAAAAGTTTAAGGAACATAAAATTTTAAAATCTAAAAAAGGGATTTTAATGTAAAAATTTTAGTTTTTTGAGAGGGGAATTTGCAACGGTTTAATTGAACCGTCCGCAAGGAACAATTTTGGAAAACAACCAAATTCCAAAATTTCAATTAAATTTAATAAAAATTGTAGAAATGACAAAAACATTTAAAACATACGTAAAGTTAAAGGGAATGTCAAGGTAGGACCGAGCCAAGGTCACGCGCTTGAACAGGAAATATTCAACTTTCTGGTTTGAACAGGAATAATCTCATATAATCAAATGTTGTAAATTCTAAAATTCGAAAACTAAAAATAAAATAACACCATCGTGTAGAGCTAGGAAAACCTAGTAATAAACAATAAGATAAAAAACTCGTCAGATTAATAATAAAAAAGTTATAGCCAAAATAAAACGTCATAAAACACAAAACTCTCTTAAAATAAATAAAATCAAAAATCAAATAATAACAGTACATAATTATAAGATAAACTAATAATAAATAAGACTCGAAATCAAAATTAAATAAAAGACCATAAAGTAATAAAACCATAAATAACCAAACATGCAGAAAGTGCCGTAATTTGTGAAACCCAGAAGCGAGAAAGAAGAGGAAAGCAGTTTTGGGACTTTCAGCATCAGAGGAACAACATACAAAAAGAAGAATTCAAAAATTTCCAAAATTGAAAAAACCTAAATCCGGAAAAACTACGGACTCTTCAAATCCCCATAAAAGAATGGGGGGTAATAAGAATTACCTACCGTCCTGTGCGGGGGGGTGAGTTGCAAGACACACACACACATACTTGCTACGAATTTATACTATTATAAAAATCCGGTCATGCACTCCAAACATTGTTCAATGTGTCGTGACTAAAGGTGATTCTTACTTTTAGTACAAAACCTTTCAATTGATTGCATTGCGCCAACAACCAATCATTTTATTGAATGTAACATTACGGTATGAATGTGACGTCAAATAAAGTTTAACAAACATTAAAGCAATTCAAGCAATGTTTATACATAGAATTCATGTTATTTTAAAGTAATCATTTATTTTATTGTGGCTTTATAATTTAAAAATACTACTGTATTAAACTAGTTGTTGAAAATCATATTACTTTAAATATAGTATATAAAAATAAACTATATAAAGTAATATTAGAAACAATGTTAGTGTATTTTGCTTTTTTGGAAACAAATTTAAGCTTTAAAAGTTGTATTTTGTTTTATTAGCATATCAAAAATGTATAGATATTGATAAAAAGCTGTTCTTAAAAAAAATAATAATAATAATAATAAGCTAAAAATTGTATAAAATCATGCGATTACTATTAAAGAATATTAAGTAAAACTATATGTTAGAATTATATGAAATAATCATTCGTGTTAAGGATAACATTTTCGAATATTACCGAGTTAAATACGTTTATGAAGTTTTATACTGAAGCAAGTTTAGATACATTACTTAACTTATATCAAGAGTAATATCCTGCTTCCTTACATTAAATTCAACAACCGCAATTTCCTTTACTTAAAAGCAATATGTATCACTTAACGTTTAACTTACTCTAATAGTATTTCAGATAACTAATTGAAAACGTTACGTAGAAGATTAGAAAACTTTGGTTCTCTTCGCTTAATACAAATACCTCTTATATTAAATAAACTTAAAATGCAAAACAAACTCTTACATTTTCAGAAACTTTGTGCACAATTTATCATTAAATTTTCCCACATGAACCGTAATCAAATCACACATATATGTATAAAGTATACACGTTATTACCATACAATGTATAACTAATTTTAAAATTAAATATACTTTCAAGCTCATAAAAATATATAAGAGGTAAACAAGAATCTTTTAATTGGTTTAAACTGAGTAAAACTAAAATGAAAAAAATATTGTTATTATTAATGTCCTATAAAAGTGAAAATACTTGTTTCCAATTGAAGAAATTATTTTAAAGTAATTGCTACTTCACTTTTAAAAACACATATACTATCGTTAAATGCTGTTGCCAAATAGCTTCTATATACATGTTTTTATCAAATAATGAACATTAAAAGACTATAAGAAACAGATGCTAGATAGTAAATGTAAATAAAATTGTTTGTATATGTAGTCTCCAGTCTTTATAAATAGTAAGCTCCTGTTTTATGTGGATCATATATTTAAATTATTTTAATGTAATTGGTTTATCTGTTCACTCTCAATAAATATCAAATAAATAATTTCCCCATTTAGATCAATTGAAGTGAAATTATTATTCCCTTTGTAGCGACAACTACATTATCGTATGCAACCCTACAATGTAGCAGTCATAGTTATATATTGACAACTACTTAATTAATTATAGCAATTTAATTTTGTGTAGTATCAGGAAGTAATGATTTCCAAGAGTCCCTTCAATAAATCATCTCCCCCTAAATGTATCTTTATAACTGCAGTTTATTTGGGAGTACTAATACCAACACGCATTTACTGAAATTGCGACATTTTAACATGTTTTTTATTGACTCGCTTTCTTTTCTGTCTGTTAGTTTGTTCGCCATAAATTTCGCAATTGATAACAATAAACATGATGTGTTATCTAACCTTTTATGCGTGCTGCGGTAATACAAATTAAATTCAGTTGCATTACATAACACCTACGATATAAAATATAACTATCTGAAGTTTTAATTAAAAACTCTAATTATTACAAGAAAAGTTAACATTTCGGTTATTTACATGATGTAATTTAAATAGAATTGAATCAATTACTAATTGTTTATTGAAGCTATACAAATTACATTTCATTTACAAAGCAATAATTTTTATTGTTTTTTAATTGCGTCCCGTAACTTGATTCTATATAAAATATCTGTTGTTAGTGAAACAATAACTGGATTTTGCTGATAGACATTATATAGTACAAATAATCTGATTATATTTCAAATTAATTTTGTATTATTTGTTTTTCAATATTAAATTCAATTCTTTCTCACCGCCTCATTCTCTATTATAACGACGATCACTGTAGGCCAATATTTTACACATAAATAGATTAGTTATTTTATGTAGTTATGTTAAGGTAAAATTTTGTTTAATTTTATAAGTAATTGTTTTCGATTACAAGATTTTTTTTCTACTGTCAATAAAAATTCTATTTTCGCATCGATTAATCAATAAAAAATTACCCAAATATATACACACTCATGTATCTTTTACATTTTTATTAGATGCACGCCTACGTACAAGTTAACGGATAAATTCTATTTTCAGAAATTTCTTTAAGATGGCTACTCAATGAAGTATTGGTAAAAAGGAGACTTTAGTTATCTAACAATCTAAACTGACGATCCTTAGCAAGTATTATAAACAGGAACAACAAACCTGCCTTTTTGGAACAGGATGAATGTCTGATCCTTTGTAATCTATTGAACAGATAATTTCTATTCATTAGTTTCTGTATGTGTATTAGTTATGCAAAATAAGCTACTAGATAAGATTGTATCTTAGTTGTAGTTAATAAAAAAAAAAAAAAAAAAAAAAAAAAAAAAAAAAAAAATTAGTTTCTGAGCTCATTTCATCAGTATATTGATTTTTTTCTTTAACAAAGTAGAAATGTTTCTGTTGTGGCAACACATTTTTCTTTGAGTGTGGGGTATAAGTTATAGGGTGACTTTTATATAGCGTAATTAAGAAAGTAATTTGATAGTTTATAAATAACACATTGCACAATAAAAACTAAGATAGCTTCTTCATATTTTGAATGGGAAATTTTGTTTATGTATGTATTAACTTATATAAATTCAAAAAAAGGAATAATATTTTAAATGAATTATTTTGTAAATAAATTGTTATCAATTTATATAAAGCTCACTAAACTATAACAAAATATTCAAAGTTTTAATTCAACAACTATGAACTCCATATGAATAAAAAATGTATATAAATGGTTCAAAAACATTGTACCAACTTTCTCAACAATCCAAATATTAAACCGCCCAAAACTAAAATGTCGTCGCAATAAAAAAAAATCAGTTTGGTAGTGACAAATTAAATATGATTCGTGGAAGTCGTATTAAAACAAAGATTTAATTAAATAGGGTCTAGTCTTGCTTCACTAGGACCACATATGTATAACTGCGTAAATATTATTTTATTTAAATCTTTATTTAATTATGTGGTTAAGGTAAATTTCAGTTTTTTTAACATCGGAATTGTATTTACTTCCGATTTTCAAATAAAAATTAAATCATATTTTTTTAGTTTGAACGAATTCAGTAGAACAATTTCTAGTATATTTCGTCTTGTATTTTGAAAAAGCCTGGATTTATTTCTATATACAAATATAATTACAATAATTGTACAATTACTAAAAATAATGTTTTGAAAATTTAATCAATTCATTTACTTTTTAGCGTGTTTTTTATTGTTTAACACTATCATCTGATGGTGGTAAACCAAAGATCTTCACGGAACTAATTTCGCCAGAACCACAACTGTCCAAAACTACATCTTTGGTTGTTACGCTAAACTAACTTCTTGGTAACTACTAGAAGAAAGTTTGGATATATTTACAACTTTGACGATTTGACTTTAGAAACTCGGACATTCTTGGACACATGGTTATAAAAATTAGGCTACAAACCTTTCCGTAAGTTTAGTTTACTGTTACAAACCCGTCCATCCTATCAACAGAGCTTATTTGTCTTTAAAGTAGAAATGATTCATTGGACAGACCAAACTTTAAGGAACAAATGTAATTGTGTATGACCAAACTTTGATGAAAGGTAATACAACATTTTTAACATCAGATTTATCTTTCGACTAATGTTTTTTGACGATGAAACGATGTTTTGTATAACACCAGAATGTATTCAAAAGATATGGAGGAAACAAGTAGCATGGACGTTTAGGAACATTTATGTTTATTTCTGGAAAATAGAGATATTATAATTTATATATTTATAATTTATGTTTAATTTAATTAAATTAAAATTTATATATATGAAATGTTTGCATTTAACTTTACTACACTACAAAATCGATAATTCAACCTTAAATTATAAACTCTACCTACATTAAGTTATTTTCTACAATAAAAAGTGTTATTAATGTGAAACATGAATAGAAAACGTAGTACAATCAACGAGTTTTTTTTTATATATATTGAAAAACAACACCTCTACATTTTGAAAAACAACATCTTTTTCACATTTACAGAAAATTAATGTCTTTTTTTGTTTTATGTTTCTTGTATATATTTGAAGCTTATTTTTATATCATTTCTACTTTTTCACAATAAATATATAAAAATAATAATTTTTGTCTTTAAAAAATTAATTAATTTTTCACTTTTTAAAATATGAAACAGTTTTATATGCGTTATTTTAAGTCAACATAGATAAATGGTATATAGTCCATTAATATTTTATGAGGAAATAATAATTAATGCCTAATATTTATTAATTGAAATATTACCCTGGTGTTCGTCATTGAAGATTGTAAAATTATCGATATATTACTGTGATCCTAAATTTAATCAATACCAATATTATAAGGAACATTAAAGTATACTAATTATAAATTATGATAGCTCCTAGAATGTTTAATAATGTTTGATGTACTGCTATTTTTGTATGGTTTAAGATATGTCATTTAAATAAATTTATAATTATTAATATTGATCAGTGATAGATATCTCGAACCCAGAAAGAGAGATTATAATATTATTTGGCTACAAAATAAAATTATTTCAAATAATGTCGGCAATGAATTGGCAAACATTTAAATACGTACTTCCAAGATATTACTTTTCTTGATATGAAGATTAGTCCCTGTGAATTTACACCTTTAATCTCATCTTCTAACACAATGTTTAACGATATATACACGGAGTTGGTGTTTATTTATGCGTCACTAAAGTAGCCAATTAGGTAAACTAAAATAATTTTTGTTTTATTTAACACTGTAACATATTGTGTACAATTATTGTAAGTACACCTACTTAAAAATAACAACTGAAAAATTAACAGCTAATTATATTAAAAGTCTCAAACATGATATTCTTTATTTTTTATCTAACTTTGATTATTTTTTAAATAATAAAATGTTTTATACACCTCACCTTACTGAAGGAAGTAACTACATATTTGTGAGCTGAAGCCTCAATAATATATCTCTAAATCAAATAACAAAATGTAACAAATAGATTTCCAACTAACAATAACAATGACATGAGCAATAAATCAATATAATATTAAACAAAGAATATATTTTTAATTTATCATTATATTTCAATAAAAATGATACATTACTCAATTATGGTTTATTATGTAGATCTGAATGTGACTCCGTTGCAGTACAATTCAGTAATACATAGCGAGTTCAAGTTTAATGGAAATCCGGAATAAGTCATTAGTTGATTGCTAATGTATAGTTATATGGATGTGCAGGTTACAAATGTAGTTATTTAAATAGTGAAACTCGAGTAGGAGATTATATCTATAGAGATTAACAGCATGAGCAAAGTGTTACGCATTTGTTTACACTGTTAATTGTTTATGCGTTTTATAGAAATTATATACTTGTAATATGTTCAATGTATAAGTTAAAAACAAAAATTAAAATATAATTTATTAAATGTCATATTTATATGAAATTATAAGGTAAATAAATATTATAAGAGTTTCCATATATTTTATAGAAGATTTATAATTTGTTTAGAATATAAAGATATATAAAAGTAGATATTATTTTTTGTTCTATTAATTCAATCAAGATTAAACCTTTGAAATATATAACGTTTTATCCAGTCATAGTCGTTTGTATTTTGTGTGTATATTTTGTATGTCGCCTTTTTTGTTGTTGTTGTATTGTTAAAAAAAACTGCTAAATATTTTACAACTGTATTTAATAAAGAAAATTTTAACTAAAAATTAATAATAATGAATTCCTAATGTTATTGATAATATACCTCAAGTTAGAGATTTTCAGTAACTTGATTCCAAAATATACAAGTACAAACTTTTCTAATTACAGATAAACTTTACAATAGTTCATTTTTAAATCATTTGTGTTTCTCTAGAAATATTGTCGTGTACACTCATTTGTACTCACTTTATTAAGCTTAGTGCAATAATATGTAACCAAAAATGTTAAAAAAACCTCTGACTAGATGATATAGGGGATTATGAAATATACTTTGTTCATGAAGGAAAGTTATTGTACAAAAGCTTACTACAATAGTTTAACACAAACAATAATTATCATACTTTAAAAAAATACAGTGCGATTGGAAAATCTTTCGTTAGTTAGTGTTATGTTAAATAGCATACACGAAAATAGTTCGCTTATTTGTTTTATTTTCTTAACCTGGTTTTTGTTTATAATTTGTGAGTAATTAATCAGATGATATTAAATTTTGGTGTTCTTGAAGTATTTGGAATATGAATAAATTAATAAAAATTTGTAATTTTACTTTTATTTTGGTAATGTGAGGGTTTAAAAGACAGATATTGTTATTGCTCAGAAATAAGGAAGTCGTTCGTCTCAAAGTTTGATGATATCACTATCCTCAAAGCTTACCCTTCGCTATGTTCGTTCTTCTACTAGGTTGAATGTCTTAGATATCTTTAATTCGGGTAGAACTTGGTCATCACATTCTGATGATATGACAGCCTGATTTCTATTTCATGGAAACAGCAAAACCAGTTTTTGTACAAAACAAACAAAAAACATTTCACAGTTAATTGAGTATCTCAGAGCAGCAATGACGATTTCAACCCTTCCTTAACACAACAATTACGACTCTGTTAAGACGTAATTTATACACTTAAAATTTGAATAACATTTACAACTCTTGAAGTAATTTTGGTGTTTTATTATTGTTTTAGTAAACTAATAAAGAATAATTAATTTTTATGAAATAATATTAGATCATCAAAACTGTTCATAATGGATTTTAATATTTATTCATTTAAACCAATAGGCATAAACATACATAATTAATTATAAATTTAAACATCACAACCATCAAGTTTCTTAAGGTAATACATGATAATAGTCATGATGTGTTTTAAGAGAAGTAGTTCCGAACCTTTTGCACATATTATATTTAGAGATATACCGTGTCACTATAAGTATAAAAATAGCAATCTTGAAGTTGTTATTTAATATTCATGTGACATCCCGTCATGTTTGTTTGACATGATACTTCTTATCCATTGTACATTATTATCAACCCTAGTGTATGTAGATAAACCATTACAATTCCCCAAAGATGCAACACCAAGTTGTACACCGCCACAGATTATAGGACCTCCACTGTCACCATGACAACACCCATTTCTTTTTTGAGGACATAAGGCGCAGAAGCTAGTATCAGTGCACATAGGATGTGATATAACCACCATATTACTGCAACTATATATTGGAATTGAAGCAAACTTTAATCGTCGCGTCATAAAAGGTCGTGTATCGTTAATGGCAATGTCGCCCCAGCCTAAAATTGTACATTTTTTATACGTGCCAAAAAAAGCTTGATGTCATCGTAGAACTTAGTTCATCCTTATATAGCGTAACAGGTTTAGGGAGTGTGATTGCTTTTATTGTCTGACTGTATGGAACTGGCATACTTAACACCATAACTGCAATGTCAAATCTGTTCCAACATCTAAATTATATAAAAAAAAACAGAGTATTTACAACAAGCAATAACTTATCTAAATACTTACTTCACATAATTAAAACTAAATATTTAGCAAGTAACAAAGATCTTGGATAAAACACTTAATGTACACTTTTAACCAATTTCCTGAAACAAAATATGTGTATTTTCCCCCTATTTTAAAATAAAACAATAGCTAGATTAATTGATAAACATTTGATTCAGAATGCTACTACTCAGAAAACAAAATTCTGTAAAACTTGTATATTTTAATTTGAGTATATATATATATATATATATATATATATATATATATATATATACATAAATAAAAATACACACACACACACACATATATATATATATATATATATATATATATATATATATATATATATATATATATATATATCATTAATTTCTTCCCCATTCATAGTAGAAAAATTGAAGATTGGCAGAGATTTGAGAAGTTTTAAAATATTTGTGCAATTTTTCATTTATGATTTCTCGGAAATAATCATAATAATAATAATAATAATATATATATATATATATATATATATATATATATAATAAAAAATAAAAAATTAGATGTAGAATTGAATGAGTTTGATATTTTAATGCATTTGAGAGATATTGTAGTTTGAATGTATAAAAATGCACGTTTCAAATGAAATACTTTCTTATTAAATGCTCGTAACTATGTAACTATTCATCCAAATATCTCGGAACGGTTTAAGATACCATTACACATCCTTCGCCTATAATCCTTTACTGTTACATGGAAGTAAAACTTTGGGTCTGTTTCTCCCAACCTGGCATGTTAGTGAAAAGCTTATGAAAATTATTAGTTTGTTTATTTAGTTTAATGTATGACTTAATGTAGTTTAATGTTTTTACCTTGTTTATTTTAAAGTATTTCAAGATTTTCTTATAGTTTGTTCTCTATTTTTTGTTTGTTTCAGAAGATACAATGTGTTACACATTTGCAAACAAGAGTTCAGTGTTGTGTTTGGTTTTATGATTGTGGCGAAGCAAAAAAAAATATAGTTTTATGTCAATTGTTTAATGTAACTACATGTGGTTATGTAGTGAGATGTATTATATAAACAATTTTTATTTACCAATCATTCCATGAACTAGGAAGGAAAAATATTTGCAAAATTGTATACATAAAAATTGTTGAATGAATAAATGTAAAATAAGAGAAAATGCCTTTTTATATTTATTAAGATATAGCATGTCCTAACCAATTTCCTCTTTTCTACAAAAAAAAAAAAAATAGTCTTGAAGGTAGCAATATTTTGCAGGATATGTATAGTAGAGTGCTGTCCTTCCCAGCCATATAAAACTCAGAAAATTATTGCTTGGTTTGTTGTCTGGTAAAAGTCACCACCTTTTACTATTGTTATTGCTTCGATTATTCTATGGTAGAATGCAGCAATTCCATGACACAAAAAATTAAACCCAGACCTCTTAAAATACTTATATTTTTTTGATCGTTATAAAAGACACAAAAACTAGATACCCAGTGAATAAAACGTATTAGGAGGTCTATCGTTATTGAAATATTCATGGCAACTATGTAGTTGAACCACAGCTGTATTGACCTCTTTTAAAATTATATTATCCGGATACTTTGAAAAGTTACAAAAAACCTTTAGTGTATAGACCTTCAGTTATCCAGTGTATAAAAGTTGTTACGAGGTTTATTGGTATTAGTGAATTTAAAACTGAATCACAGTTAACATCTACGTCCTAGCTCCGCCAAACTACAAGTTCTTGTAGAACTTTGGCATTTTTAACAGTGCGCGCTACATTCTAATATTTGACCCACTAATTGTCATCCAATCTTAATAAACTTTATACCGTTGGAAAGGAAACTTTTCAAACTTTAATCTTTGTATTTACCATGTGTTTCTAAAATGAATATTAACACGTCTAATGATCGATGGAATAATTGCAGAACTGTAAACAGCTGGTCCGAGCGTCAAACTGTACGACGGAACGGTAGTATTTCGTCAACTTTCAAGACTTATAACAGTTATACACACCAACTTTAGGACAATGATATTTACACCAATAGAAAGCTTGCATTTCGATCTATCTAAACCTGCTTTCAAATCTTAGATCACGTTTATGGTTCAGGTTTTCTGTGCGTTCGCATAAAGGCTTGGTATTGGCCAACATTTCAACCAATAAACGAGCTTCTTTGGAAGTCCATTAGTCTCTCATAGATGAAGTGAATGTAAAAATATTTTTAGACAGTTTTGTAGATAAAGGTTCACTGAATCTTTTGATATATCGTTTTATACATCTCGCTTTGTTGTGTTGGCATTATTTTTACCGGCAAAACAGGCTTTTTTCTCGTGCATCGCCATTTTATAGCCACGCTATTACTGATTCAGTTGTAAGTGTTTCTGATCTGAAATATTATTTTGGTTATTTATAGTGAATAACGTTTATGAGATTGTGTTTTATATATAAATAAATAAGTGTAGTGTTTGTTATTGTGTTTGTTTAGTGAAATTCGTTTTATGAAAGGTTTATTTAGTGTTTTATTTGTTATTTTTCAGAAAGCCTAGGCCAAGCCTAAACAATTGATTTTTACTTTTTCTTTTTGATTTGTATAAACTATTATTCATAAACAATATGGCAAATAGGGAATATCTGAGGTCTTCAGATCTGAGGGAACTTATGGCAGATGATCCTGAATCCGGACTCTCAGATCTGGAGAACGAAATAGTCCATAGCCAAGGGTGGGAACATAGCCAAGAAGTGTCCCAACCTTGTCAGACGAGAGGATTGTTAGATCTTCTAAATATTGATCTTCCTGCGGAAGACTTTGATAGTTCTTCCGAAGATGATCAATCTTTGGATGATTTTTCAAGCTGCTCGTCTGATGATTATGTCCCAAATCTTGACGAGTTAGACACCTCTGACCAAGACGACCTGACAACCGGCCCTTTTGAAAACACAATACAACATGCACCAGTCACACAGCTGCTTGACTTTTCACTTCCTGGACCGTCAAGCAGACCACACATACCTCCACCAACACATAGACCTAGGCCTAGGCCTAGGCCTAGCGCACATACACAAACAACAACACAACCCTGGGTTAGGGTATATCCTCCCGAAAATGTTATGGACATAAGTGATAAATTCACAGTAACTAATGCGGGGCCTAGAAACGTTCCCACAAGTACTAGGCCATATGATTTTTTGAATCTCTTTATGACAACAGCCTTGTGGACGCTTATGGTTACTGAAACCAATAAGTATGCACAGGTTGTGTTACGAGAAATGCGTGAAATTGGAAATCTCGGGCGATTTTCCAGATTCAATGCATGGGTAGACGTAACCATCGAAGAGATGAGAAAATTTTGGGCTTTGCTTCTAAACATGGGACTAGCTCCTCGTAAGAATCTAACCCATTATTGGAGCACAAATGAATTTCAAAATTGCCCTATCTATGCCAAAGCTATGTCCTGTAAACGATTTGAACTCATCATGAGAATGTTTCATTTGTCATCTGAAGTAGGTACTGATGAAGTGATAAGGACAAACCCGTTTTACAAAATCAGTACCTTCGTTCAGATGATGAATGATTCCTTCAAAGAGTATTTCGTTCCAGGACAAAACGTATGTATTGACGAGTCCATGGTGGGAATGAAAAACCGCTGTGCATTCATCCAATACATGCCAAAGAAGCGTCACGCTAGATTTGGAATTAAAAAATTTGAATTGTGCGATTCTAAGACTAGTTATGTCCTCCATGTTTCTTTGTACAGTGGTAGAAACTATTTGTCTGAAAGCACTGACCCCTTCACATATAAAGTTGTAGAACATCTGATGAATCAAGTGGGTTGTTTAGATAAGGGATACCACCTATTTACTGACAACTTTTATACAAAGATTCCTCTCTGCGAGTTTTTGTTATCGAGAAAAACCTTTTTGACAGGAACGATAAACAAAACTAGCAAGGGATTGTCTAAAAGCCTTGTCGACTGTAAACTTGATGGGATTGCTAGCTTTACTGCGTATTTCAGAAAAGGTAACATACTTCTTGTGAAATACCAGGAAAAGCGAACAAAAAAGCCCGTCATTGTCATGTCCACAGCAAGTCATGCAGCCGACATGGAAGTCACGAGTAAGAGAGGTATAACCCGTGTCAAACCTCACATGATCAATGAATACAACAAGTATATGGGAGGTGTTGATGTCAAAGACAAAAGCCTTTACCATTATACTTGTTCTAGGCATACTCAAAGATACTGGAGAAAAATTGTCTACAATTTCATAGACATGGCTTTATTGAATGCGTGGATTCTGTACAACTTACAGAATCCAGGCAGCTCAAGATATGTGTTCATGTTGAAAATAATTGAAGACATGTTTATCAATTATGATCCCAGTACGGAGGTTATAACCACCAGGCAATCCACACGGACATCCTTACTAAATACTGGAATACCAGATTCTTCGCACATACTGGCAAAACTTGATCATAGTACCAAGTTGTGCGTAGTATGTTACGAAGAATCTGGGGAAAAGGGGAGGGTAGGCTATTGGTGTCCTCCGTGTAACGCCGGGGTACACCGACTGTGCTTCCCTCGCCTTCAACATTACAGAAGGGTCGGGCAAGGGTCTAAACTTAAGCCGAGAGTTGTCTAAGTCCTCAATGATTTGGGCATCATCGGTTTCCCACCCTTCCACATCTACAGACCTATTTGCCGAACATGTAAGTAGACAAATTTTATTTTATTTTATCTTATATTTTTAGTTCATATAAAGTTATTTAGACATGTTTTATGTTATGTTTGTATGTGGAGTCATATACTGTAAATATTTACCAATCTAGGCCTGGTTTTAGTGGCATTTGTGTAGTACGGACATAAAAAATTATATTTCATAAAAACTACTTTGAAATTGGTAAAAGTTTTTACATATTTCTATTCAAAACTATTTTGTGGAACTTTTATATGGTTTTACAAAATTTACAAAAATTTTTCATCAGTGTTATACAACTTTATTTATACTATTTTTGTTGAAATTCGTGAATCTTTTATACTTTTTTTTTCGTTTCGTAATTTCTGATTACAAAATAGAAAGTTATATAAAATGTTCAATTTTACAGTTATATTCTATGATTTATTCTCTACAATTTGGTATATAAAATTTCATTTTTGGGTAAAGGATACATTTTAGATTGATGTTTCAATCTAGGCCTAATTTTAGTGGCATTTGTGTAGTACGGACATAAAAAATTCTATTTCATAAAAACTACTTTGAATTTGGTAAAACTTTTTACATATTCCTATTCACAACTATTTTATGAAACTTTTATAGGGTTTTACAAAATTTACAAAAAAATTTCATCAGTGTTATACAACTTTATTTATAGAATTTTTGTTGAAATTCGTGAATCATTTATACTTTTTTTTTCGTTTCGTAATTTCTGATTACAAAATGGAAAGTTATATAAAATGTTCAAGTTTACAGTTCTATTCTATGATTTATTCTCTACAATTTGGTACATAAAATTTCATTTTTGGGTAAAGGATACATTTTAGATTGATGTTTCAAAATAGGCCTAATTTTAGTGGCTTTTGTGTAGTACGGACATAAAAAATTCTATTTCATAAAAACTACTTTGAATTTGGTAAAACTTTTTACATATTTCTATTCACAACTAAATTATGAAACTTTTGGGTATTTTGGATAAAAATACAAAAAATATGTAATAGTATTTATTTAGACCTGAATTTAGAAAATTTTATTTCCGCTTTTGAAAATTTTTGCTTCCTGAGCTTATAACTTTTACAATTTTGCACCAATCAAATTTTAAGTTACATATATGATTAATTTGGACCTTTTCCTAAAAAAAAGCTTTTGATCACTTTATGATTGGGATAGAATTTCTATTTTTGGCGAATTTTTGAAATTATTTCACCCGATGAAAAAAACGTGAAAACGTTTTGTTAAGGCAGAGATAGGGTTAAAATATATTCTCCTGATATTGCGGTAAAACGACAAAAACATAAGGTGTAAATGATTTGATAGGAAGTCTATTTGGATTAAGAACTGAATCACAGTTAACATCTACCTCCCTTAACATTATATTCTCCGAATACTGCAGTAAAACGACAACATCCTGTTACCAGGTGAATTTAATTTGATAGGTCTATCTGAATTGAAAACTGAATCACAGTTAACATCCACCTGCTCTTAGATTATATATATATATATATATATATATATATATATATATTCTCCTAATACTTATAAATATACTTTGAAAAGGTAAAAAGGGAGACGGAGGGGACAGCACAAAAAATGGCGTCCAAATAAAGTAACAAAATTGCATATGGGGAAGGGTAAAGTAAGGTGGTAAAAGAGATGATATAAGTAGGGGAAAGGGGCGGGGCAGGTGCGGGGCAAGGGGCGGGACGTGGTTACTTCCCAACACTTTTGATCTAAATTACCCCCTCTCTACTGACATCTACCTACTTCAACATTAAATTCTCCGTATACTGCGGTAAAACGACAAAATCCTGTTACTAGGTGAGTATGATTTGATAGGAGGCTTATCTTATTTGAAAATTTAATAACAGGTATCATCCACCTCCTTTAACATTATATTCTCCTGATACTTCCTATTTAAATGTGACTTGAAAAGATACAAAATGGGAGGGGCAAGGGGCGGAACATGGACCATTGGGCGGGGTAAGGGGCGGTGCCTGGGGCATGGGGTTGGGGAAAGGGGCAGGTTAAGGGGCGGACCGTGGGGCCGAACATGGTGCGGACCAAGGGCCGGGGCTTATGTCACGTGGTCACTTCCTACCACATTTGCTCTAAAGTTCCCCTGTCCCTACAGACATCTATTTCCTTTATCATTATATTTTCCGGATACTGACGTAAAACGACGAAATTTCGTTATTAGGTGAATATGATTTGATAGGAGGTCTATCTGAATTGAAAACTGAATCGCATATGCTACCTACCTCCTTTAACATTACATTCTCCGAATACTGCGATAAAACGACAAAATCCTGTTATCAGGAGAATATGATTTGATAGGAGGTCTCTCTGAATTCAAAACGGAATCGCAGTTGACATCTACCTCCTTCAACAACATATTCTCCTGATACTTCCTTTTTAAACGTACCTTGAAAAAATACAAAAGGGGAGGGGCAAGGAGTGGGGCAAAAGTATGTAACCCCCCTGGATTATTGGCGGGGCAATACGTCACGTGGTCACTACCGTCCCTACTGACATTTACCTCCTTGAACATTATATTTTCCGGATACTGCTGTAAAACGACAAAATCCCGTTCTCAGGTGAATATGATTTGATAGGAGGTCTATCTAAATTGAAAACGGAATCGCATTTGAAACCAACCTCCTTTAACATTATATTCTCCTGTTATTGCTTTTAAACCACCTAATCCTGTTATCAAGTGAATATGATTTGACAGGAGGTCTATTTGAATTGAAAACTGAATCACAGTTAACATGCACCTCCTTTAAGATTATATTCTCAGAATACTGAGATAAAACGGTAAAATCCTGTTATCAGGTGAATATGATTTGATAGGAGGTCTATCTGAATTCAAAACGGAATCGCATTTGACATCTACCTCCTTTAACAATATACCCCCCTGATACTTCCTGTTTAAACGTACCTTTAAAAAAATACAAAAGGGGAGGGGCAAGGGGCGTAGCAAGATGTAGGGCAAGTGGAGGGACAAGGGGCATGACAATTGAGGGGCAAGGTCGACAAAAAGGGCGGGGATTAGTCATATGTTCACTTTCCACCACTTTTGTTTTAAAGTGCCCCGTCTCTATTGACATCTACCTCCTTCAATATTATATTCTCCTGATATTGCTTTTAAACCACCAAATCCTGTTATCAAGTGAATAAAATTTGATAGGAGGTCTATTTGAATTGAAAACTGAATCACAGTTAACATCCACCACATTTAACATTATATTCTCCTGATACCACACATCAAACTAAGTAATAACATCCTAAATAAATATACGTTTTACAGTGAAGAAAATATTGGCATCTACTAAAAATAAAACGCAAGCCAATTATTTTAATAAAAATATTTATTGATTTAACAAGTTTTTAAATAAATATAAAAATGTTGTTTTAAAATAACAATGAAAAATAAAATATATCCAAATACATTATTTTTAAAATTCACTTTTTCACATCTGTTTAAGTCTTTTTGAATACAACACTGAAAAAAACACTTGGAATTTTATCTATAATGTCATCGTTGTGGAATAATGTGCTGCCATAATGAATCAGCAGCAAAATTATAGCGCAATTAAAACAATATAATTATTTGTAAAATCTTAATGAAATGTAAACTTCTTTAGGCGCACCAGGTACAGAATACTATTAGCATTGGGAATCAAGCGTCACAAACTTTCACATACATAAATACTAAAACAAGTATTCGGTCAAATATATTGATCAAACTTTCTCTCCAATAAATACTAAAACTAATAATCTGTAAAATATTGAAAATATTACACACACTTTCTTATACATAAATAATAAAACTAGTAATCGGTGAAAAATATTAACTAAACTTTCTCCTGTTATTCAACTTATAAGACATTGAATTACTTACAACTTTGCAGACTTAAATTCTGCAAATATCTGACATGTCATCAATCTTTTATATTGTGGTACCAATCTGACATATCTAAATGAAAAATATCGACATTGTTCGCAAACATGTAATTTATAACCCTGACATAAGAAAAAAAAGTGATGTTCGTACAGTTACAAGGAACGGCAGAGCCGAGTCATGAGAGTAGAGAGTGGAGGATTCATCCGACAGAGTCGAATCACGAGTGTAGTAAGTCGAGGATCATTCCGGCAGAGCCGAGTCACGTGTGTAGTGAGTGGAGGACCATTCCGGCAGAGTCGACTCACGAGTGTAGTAAGTTGAGGATCATTCCTGCAGAGCATAGTCATGAGTGTAGTGAGTGGAGGATCATTCCGGGAGAGCCTAGTCACGAGTGTAGTGAGTGGAGGATAATTCCGGCAGAGCCGAGTCACGAGTGTAGTAAGTCGAGGATCATTCCGGCAGAGCCGAGTCACGTGTGTAGTGAGTGGAGGATCATTCCGGCAGAGTCGACTCACGAGTGTAGTAAGTTGAGGATCATTCCTGCAGAGCATAGTCATGAGTGTAGTGAGTGGAGTATCATTCCGGGAGAGCCTAGTCACGAGTGTAGTGAGTGGAGGATCATTCCGGCAGAGTCGACTCACGAGTGTAGTAAGTTGAGGATCATTCCTGCAGAGCATAGTCATGAGTGTAGTGAGTGGAGGATCATTCCGGCAGAGCCGAGTCACGAGTGTAGTGAGTGGGTGGATCCTTCAGGCTGAGTCGAGTCACGGTGTAGTGAGTGGAGGATCATTCCGGCAGAGCCTAGTCACGAGTGTAGTGAGTGTAGGATAATTCTGGCAGAGCCAAGTCACGAGCGTAGTGAGTGGAGGATCATTCCGGCAGAGCCAAGTCACGAGCGTAGTGAGTGTAGGATCATTCCGGCAGAGCCGAGTCACGAGTGTAGTGAGTGTAGGATAATTCCGGCAGAGCCAAGTCACGAGCGTAGTGAGTGTAGGATCATTCCGGCAGAGCCAAGTCACGAGCGTAGTGAGTGGAGGATCATTCCGGCAGAGCCAAGTCACGAGCGTAGTGAGTGTAGGATCATTCCGGCAGAGCCGAGTCACGAGTGTAGTGAGTGTAGGATAATTCTGGCAGAGCCAAGTCACGAGCGTAGTGAGTGTAGGATCATTCCGGCAGAGCCGAGTCACGAGTGTAGTGAATGGAGGATCATTCCGGCAGAGCCGAGTCACGAGTGTAGTGAATGGAGGATCATTCCGGCAGAGCCCAGTCACGAGTGTAGTGAGTGGGAGGATCCTTTACGTATGAAAAGCTTTACAAGGATCGAGATACTGATACGTACGAAAAGAGTGCAGACGTTTTAATATATACAGTTTTACGAGTCTCTTTAGGTCCTAGCAGACGTGGCATACACAATTACAAGTTTTAGGAAACCTTTGTAACAACAATTTTAAACAAACTTACCCTTGATATAAAATACTATTTAACGTTTTCTACTAAGCCTAGAAAACCAGCTGTTTTGGGATTACAATGAATGATCAGGCTTTGTAAGTACCACGATGAGGCCCAATAACTTGTTTCATTTCTAAAAAATATTTATTTATTTTTTAAATATAACAATATTGAAAATTAAATAAAATACTAATTTTGGACAAAAGTTGCGATAAGAGTCTACTAGAGTGTCCGATGAAAAGAAATTAATATTTGAGAAATGAAAGAGCTATAAATAAAACATCTAATCTATGCGTTTTCATTCTATGTGAAATCAATGGAGCGTTGAACGAAATCTGTTGTATTGTGTGGAAGCGAAAGTCATTGTTATGAGAAGGTTTTATATTGAAATATTTAACAATACATTTCCCCCCCTCCTCCGAAGTTCTCTTATCAAGTCATTTTTAAACGCATACTTGCAAAATTAAACGGTGCAAAAAATATTGCTAAAAGTTCACAACCAAAACATCCCTAAAATTAAATAAAAACTAATTGTCACAAAAAATGTCAGTTTGGCTGTTGTCAGTATAAAGTGAAATTGAAAACTAGGGTAGCCGTCTTTGAAATTGTATTTGTTTCGGGATTGAACCGGCATTGCTCTAAACATCTTAATGATATATATATGCCAGTTAGCAACTATGCACCATTTGGAAACATCACAATAAGTTACTCACACTTTACCCCCCTTTTCTTTCAATTAGTCCAGGGAGCCCTTCTTGATTTTTCTAAATTGCAAAAAAACAAAATATTTCTTCTCCGTTCACTACCGTGTTTTATGTTGTTCTTGCATTGATTGTTCCTGTTGATTACATTTTCTTTTTACAATTTTCTTTATCATGTTCCAGTGGTTTGGTAAGCTTACCATATTTTGGAATATCATGGAATAGATTGGTCAATGTGTTTAATTAATGCATTTCGTAAGGATATCTGTGTAATTTTATTTCAGTAATATATTTAATAATCATGCTTTTATGATTTTGAGAAACTATATAAACCTATAACTATATTTTTCTTGAGCGATTATTTTGTTGTTGCTTTGCTTTTAGTCTTATTGACATCGATAGGTTTATTTCTTTTGCCGTTTTAGCGTAGAGTATATTACAGTCAATCGTAACCTCTCAGAAGTGTTGTACATTAAATTTCAACCTTGGTAGATTATAATGTATATTTTTCTTCATATCTCATCGGTGAGGTAATCTCTGACTGTATGGTAAATTGTGTTTGGAGAATGCTCAAAAACATGTATTTTGTGTTTGCAAACATCTCTAAACTAAACACCTCTGAATTTTGTTTTTCAAAACTAATGAATATAGTTTTCTGACAGCCAATGGGCTATACTTTTTGAAACCATTTCTAATCCCAAAGGATTTTAAAAAAGTCTTCGTTTACCTAATTATTTTAAGTTAAAGTTTTGAGTATTCCGTCCCACAATAATATTATTTTATTGTTCATTGATTACTTAAATTATTCGCATTAACTGATATCACTTTTACTTAAAATAAAAATATAAAAGACTTTATAACCGTTCAAACAATCTACTTATGCGGCACTGTCTTGTTTCGATTTGTTTAGGGATTGGTTTTAAGGCGATAAACTATGGCAGTCAATATCACCTTCACCCAAGCTTCAGGCAAATATTGCTTCTTGTATCTACGATTGAATATTATTTTAAGGAGAGTCAGCTTCTCGGATGTTGGGATGTGTTTTATCATTGAATAAAATATGTTGTCAGAGCCTGGAGCGGAACCGCGTCCCGACAACGTAGATTACTCTAATTATTTTTAAGGACATTAAGTATTTAAAGGCGATTCTAAAATTAAAAAACGTCGCTGTAAGAAGCAGTTGAAGAAATATTAACAAATGATGAGTCCATAGCATAAGCAGAGTCCATAGCATTAGCAATGTCATATTTGTTTGCAGTTAAAACTCCATCCCGCTGCTTAGGTCCAAATAGGGTAGCAGAGGGTGGAGGACATCAGGCAGGATTTAAATTTATTGCATCATTGTGGTACCAAGCCATTATTGTTAATTAATAATAATATCTCCTTTTAAAGTCCGTCTTGTGACTTCTTGTCGTATCTTTCATGACAACATGTTTCGTAGGCGTAATTCCATCATCTGGTCGTATTCACTCCTAGGAGATAAACAAAAATACAACTATTACACATAAACATAACACTAGCACTAACACATAAAATTTATAACTGATGGCGATCTTTACGTGATTAGTGAAGTAAAAAGGATTCCTGCAGAAGGTTATCTCTGTTTATCTCTTTCAAATGATTGATAGCTATATTCATATAAATGGTGGGAGTTTCGTATAAATGGGATTTGTCATTTAAGATGTCGTCTAGTGTTGTTTGAATTGCTTTATATATTTCATATTCTTCACTAGCATTCCTTAGCCTTCCCTTTGTACAAATGTGTAAGGCTTCAATAATAGTTGAGTGGAAGTCGCCCTTGCTATGGTTATATTCGGCGAGGTGTCATTGCATATTTGGATTTGGCAATAATGATCCTAACTATTGTGAAGATTTTCCTAGTACCGTTCGCTGCATACCCTTCCTGTTTGACCTATGTAGTATTAATTGTATTTGTGGCAATTAATTTTGTAAACACCGGCTAGCTATTATAATGATATGCTCTTGAACATATTTTATAGAATGTTCGGTAAAATGTGTTTAAATATTCAGATAGAATATATTTGTTATCGGGGATGGTTTCGGTTTCAGTGCATTTTCTATTTTTTTCTATTATTATGGCTAATAATTTATTTATCTGTAAATGTAAAAATATAAGCTTCACAGGAGCGTTATCACTACAGTAAGTTTCAGATAAAACTGACCACTCAAATTTAGCGGCAATACTAGGGTTAAATCGACAGTTGTCTAACTACTTGTAGTAGCTGAGAAATGAGTTGGTAAACCGTCATTGAGCAAAATAATATCCAAATTGGATAGAATCCTGTAAATGCGGTTCCTCTAAAGGTGCACGTGTTTGATCCCCAAGTATTGGTTCACAGACATACCACAGATGGAGTTGTGGGGAAGTATTTACTACTCCCGTAACTCTGTCTGTAGTGACACAGTCATTTTCGTAAAACTGAAAACCTCACAATAAAGGAATGGAGTTGATGGGATGAGTCTCTTGTAAGAAAATGACTAAAGAGGACGAATCATGTATAACAACTATTTGATCCTTAATGTGACTTCTCCGCCTTTTGATGTTCCTTTGTATGGAACTATTTTATTTTGTATTTCTTGTCATATATTTTTATATAGAATTCTCCCGTATGGATCGTTTCAAAGAAAGCAGACACATCAAATAGGTACAAGTTTAGGCTAGCAATCGATTTTAGAGGACTAAACAAAAAAACTATTGATGACCAATTTCCACTTCCCAACATAACTGAGATATTAGATAAATAATGGAGATACCGATATTTTACCACCCTGGAGTTAGCCTCGTGATTCCATCAAGTAGAAATGCATCCAGATAGCGTTGATAAGACAACCTTCTCAATATAAACTGGCCATTATGAGTTTCTTACAAACAGCCTACACACCATCCAAAAATACTAAATAACATATTATTTGGAATACAGAACTTGCCTGGTTTATATTAACGATATCATAATCTACTCAACCAGTTTACAAGGACACGTACTTAGGTTAAATATGTTTTCGATAGATTAAGAGAAGCCAACTTAAAAATATAATTAGATAAGAAAGATTTTTTAAGGAAATAAGTTGCTTATTTGGGCCATGTAGTAACATCATACGGAGTTAAAACTAATCCAGAAAAAAAACAAATTAAGGATTACCCAATTTCAAAAACTACCAAACAAATAAAAGGGGTTTTAAGACTACTAGGGTATGAACGAAAATTTATTAAAGATTTCGCAAAAATAATTATACTATTCACAATTTTTTTGAAGAAAAATCACAAAACTGATATTAATATGTAATCCTGTCCATATAGACTGATTCGAATCATGGAAAAAAATATTAACTAATAAAACATTGTTACAATACCCTGACTTTGATAAAGAAATTATAATAACCACATACGCAAACAATTTTGCAATAGGGGCAATTTTAAGCCAAGAAAATAATAAAAAGAACCGTCGCATAGCATACGCTAGTCGAACTACGACAGCTAGACCAACTAATTTGCAAACGAAAAAGAATTACTTGCAATTGTATGGCCAACAAACATTTCAGACCATCTTAATTTGGAAGAAAATTGAAAATTTATTTAGATGATAAACACATATAATGGTTGTTTTCTGTAAAGAACCAAATTCTAAACTTTGAAGATGGAGGTTAAAACAGAAAATTAAACTATAATGCAGATGCACTGAACTTATCGTATCAGACAATAGAACAAAATTTAACAATAAAATAATTAATTAAAGAAATCTTGTAAGCACATGTAATAAAATAATTTATAAACTAGACATTTTATAAACTTCAGAATTGTTTTATTTATAGTTATGGTGAATCCAATTATTTATTTTCACTCCAAAATGTTATCAGTACTAAATGATATATTACCGTTTCATCTTTTCCTAATTAAATTTACAATGTGTCCGGTCCTATTTAATATAGTAGCACATAGTTTTTTTTTATTCATTTTTCTTTGGAAATTATTAGCTGTGTTTTACTATTTAATTATTTTTTATTATAAATTCATTCTTTATTTTTTACATAAGGTAAAATTTAAAAAAAGTTATAATAATTCCCTGAAGATGCTAGGGATATATATATATATATATATATATATATATATATATATATATATATATATATATATATATATAACGAATTTATTTATATTTATATAAATATATATACTCAAAATCTAAATATACAAGTTTTAATAATTTTTGTTTTCTGAGTAGTGGCATTCTGAATCAAATGTTAATCAATCAATCTAGCTATTGCTTTATTTTAAAATCGGGGGAAAATATACATATTTTGTTTTAGGAAATTGGTTAAAATTACATTAAGTGTTTTATACCGGATGTTTGTTACTTGCAGAATATTTAGTTTTAATTATGTAAAGTAAGTATTTAGATATGTTATTGCTTGTTGTAAATACTCTGTTTTTTTTTCTTATAATTTAAATGTAGCTACAGATTTGTCATTGCAGTTATGGAGTTAAGTACGCCAGTTCGCTACTGTCAGACAATAAAAGCAATCAAACTCCCTAAACCTGTTACGCTATATAAGGATGAACTAAATTCTACGATGACGTCAAGCTTTTTTGACGCGAAAAAAAATGTACAATTTTAGGATGGGGCGACATTGCCGTTGGAGATGAACGAGAATTTTTGACACGACAATTAAAGGTTGCTTCAGTTCCATTAATTAGAAACGATATTTGCATTAGTTTCATGTTTGATCCAGACGATGAAAAACTATTTCCAACAGCAAATTTGTGAACTGATACTAGCTTCTGCTCCAAATGTCCACCTAATAGAAATGGGTGTTGTCATGGTGACAGTGGAGGTCCTATAATTTGTGACGGTGTACAGGTTGGTGTGGCTTCTCGGACTATTGGAGATTGTGTGGGTCCGAATTATCCCAATGTATACACTAGAGTCAATATTAATGTACAATGGATAAGAAGAATCATGTCAAACAAACATGACGGGATGCTACATGTATAATAAATAACAGCTTCAAGATTGCTATTTTTATACTTATAGTGACACGGTATATCACTAATTGTAATATGTGCAAAAGGTTCGGAACTACTTCTCTTAAAACACATCATGACTATTATCATGTATTACTTTAAGAAATGTATTGGTTTTGATTTATTTTTAAATTCATAATTAATTATGTATGTTTATGTTTATAGGTTTATTTGAAGAGTTGTAAATGTTATTCAAATTTTTAATTTATAAATTACGTTTTAAGAGAGTCGTATTTGTTGTGTTAAGGAAGGGTTGAAATCGAGATTGCTGCTCGGAGATCCTGAATTGACTGTGAATTTTTGTTTTTTACAAAAACTGTTTTTGCTGTTTCCATGAAATAGAAATCAAGTTGTCAAATCAGCGGAATGTGATGACCAAGTAATGCCCGAATTAAAGATCTCTAAGACTTTAAACCTAGTAGAAGAACGAACATTGCGAAGGGTAAGCTTTTAGGATTGTGATATCATCAAATTTTAAGACAAACGACTTCCTTATTTCTGAGCTATAACAATATCTGTTGTTTATATCCCTCGCATTAACAATATATATATATGCGAAATTTCAATTTTTTAATAATTTATTCTTATCTCGATTATGAAGTTGATGAGAATACATCAAGAATACCAAAACTTAATAAAGTCTGATTATTTACTATAAACAAAAACCAGGTTAAGAAAACCAAACAAATGAGCGAACTATTTTCGTGTATGGTATTTAACATAACACTCACAATCGAAAGACTTTCCTATCGCACTGTATTTATAAAAAGTATATTTATCATTGTTTTTGTTAATTGTAGTAAGCTTTTGTTCAATAACTTTCCTTCATAAGAATAAAACACTAAAAAAAAAATCTTTTTTTTTAAATAATATAAACTGGCGTAAACATCATCTTGTGCCTGATTAGAGGTAATATTAGACAATTCGAAGTCTTTAAACTCCCTACAGCCTAACATTAAAATCACTTCTGAATTCAAAGCTAAAATAGCATTAATTTCATTTTTTTATTTTAATAGCAATATTGTATGATTCAAGGGTATTAAACACTCCATTAAGCAGATAATGAGTTTACTGCTTAGTTTACTCCATAGTTTACTGAGTTTGTGTTTTGGATTGTCACTATGGTAAGAGCAACTGTTGCAATTTATTATTAATACTTTACTGACAAGTACCATCTACAATAGGTCCGCCCACGCGCTTCCATTACCTTTTCGGTGGTACATAACATAACGCTCACTCTCGAAAGACTTTCCAATCGATATATGTTTTTAAGTATATTAATGATTGCTTTTGTGAAACCATTGTAGTAAGCCTTTTTAAATAACTTTCCTTCATGAACGAAGTATATTTCATAATCCTCTACATCATCTAGTCAGAGGTTTTTAATATTTTTGGATAAATATTATTCACTTAGCGTGATCTAGTGAGTACAAAGGAGTGTACACTTCAATATAATTCTAGAGAAACACATATGATATAACAACGAACTATTGTAACGCTTATCTGTCTGTAGGAAAATTTGTACTTGCATATTTTGGATTCAAGTTACTGCTAATCTCTAACTTGTGTTGTGAACATCAATATCATTAGTAATTAATTATTAATTACTTGTTTGTTTAAATTTTCTTAATTAAATACAATTGTAAAATAAAATTAACGTATTTAAAAAATATTATCTATATTTTTATCATATAATTAGGTAAAATTGTAAATTATTGATAATTCTTAACAAATATAACTGTTTGAAATAACTCTCTGTTTTGCGAGATTATTTCGTTTGACTATATGATCATTAAGATCGTCTGTCCAGGAGAAAATAGGACTTTTGAACCATGACAGCTGTATTAAGTCAAATTCAATAAAAAAACAAAAACACTCAAGATTTGATATCATTAATTTGTTTAGGAGCCATAGAAGACGTGTAAATACTTCTGTTGACTTTAATGCTAATTTAAAACACATTAGAAACTAACTTTATGATAAAAAATCCATGATTACCAAGACGGATAAAGGGAATGTATTAGTTGCCATTGACTTAGAAGAATACCATAATTAAGTTAAGGATTTTATTGAAACTATTAACATTTGGGAATAACCTAAAGATCCCAGTCAAAATTATAAAATAAATATAAACGTTGCCATCCATTAAAGTACCTAACTTTTGTCAAAGCAACAAAAGAAGTATTTAAAAATGTTAAATCCACACTTTTTGGGATCCCTAATAATCATAAAGTTGGTTGTCCTGTGCGACCTTTAGTGAATTTTAACTCAGCCCCACCTTACAAACTGGGCAAGGTACTTGATATGATTGTAAGATAAAATGTTAAGTTTAAATCTACATGTAGCCTAAAGAATAGAGAAGATTGAATTAAGTTTTAATAATTAAAACAACCAATTATAAAAATGGAATACAACCAAGCACCTTTAGCATAAATAGATTTTTTTTTACCAAATTAAGGATACAAAAAGTCCAACCTGTTACATACAAACTTCTTTCGACATTCGTAACCCTTTTTACCAACGTTCCTGTCAATGAAACCCTATGATTATAGAGATTAGAACTAATAAAACGTTACCCATGTCAAACTAGAAGAACTCATTATGATACTTAGAGCAGAACATGGACAGAATTAATTCGTGTTAAGAAATACGTATTACCACCGAAATGAAAGCCTAGCTATGGGTTCAAAGTAGTCTTCTATTCTCGCGGAAATTGTTTTGAACAAATAAATTTTAAAATAGTTTTGATTGGTTTGATAAGAATAAACACCGACAAAAAATAATCTATTGACGTAAACAGGTGGACGATATCTTTTGTATGATTAGAGAAAATATTAGACGATTCGAAGTATTTAAACTCCCTTACAGCCTAACTTTAAAATCACTTCTTAATTTAAAGTTATAATTGCATTATTTTCTAGATATATCCATTATTAGATCATAGTTGGGGCAAATGTTAACATCTATCGTTAGCCAACCTGCAAGGACCAACAATATCCACACTCATACAAAATGGCAGCTTTTAACTCTATGATTCACAGGCTATTAAACACACCATTAGGCCTACGATAGAGAATTTAATATAATAATATGTATTGCATACGAAAATTATCATAGCCCGTTCACCATAGATAATTTACAACAAAGCAAGAATGAATATGGTTAAAGACGTAAAAGAGAAGAAATATGTAGCGCTAGAGTATAACAAGATAACCGAAACAATTGCCCACAGGACCTTCAGTAAACGGTACAAAACTGTAGCCTACCTTATAAACATAGAAATAGCTTGAAACAACACCTCTTGTGTCGTGACAATATGATCTCTCCTTTAGAAATCACTAGTCTCTATAAACTGAAGTACGGTGAGTATATATCAATTTATATATGACAAAAAAGACGAAGTTTTTAAAAATGATAAAATTGTTGAATATGAAGTAAATTTTATAATGAATATTTCGCTTGTGTAATAAGATTCTTAGAAAGGCTCTTATCTATAACTGGTTTAGTTTTCTATCAATAATTGTTAAAAACCAGTAGGAAAGAATTTCAACAACAAAAATCGATAAAGAATATTTAAAAGGTATAAAAATAGATCGTATAATTTATATATATATAATGAATATTGAAGAGTATAATGACAATAGTATATGATGTAAAACAAAAAGGGATAGAAAAATTCGAATATGTAAATATAAAACAAAAATTAAACTTTTACTAATATTTAATAACTTTAATCAGTATACACATAATTCTAACATTTTCACAAGGCGCGAAATGTAAACAATTATTATAAAAATGATACATACTCTTGGTTTTCGGCTGCTTGATCAACAATAAACGTGTCAGTTGTTGGTAAAGTATCTATAAAACTATTAAAATGTCTGATACCAAATAGCATAGGTGGAATATCGATAATAGAGGAAGTTTAAATACTATAAATGTACATAATACGTTTACTCTACGAAGAGGACGACTTAAGGAAAATAAAGTGTATCTTAGTTAACTGGTTTTTGTCAAGATTTCAATTGTGGCTATACTTATGCAAGTAACATTTTCTCTAAAAATAGACAGATAATTGGTATTAATATATCTCTTTTACGTTAAGATAGTTCCTGTGAAGAAAGATGTACCATTGTGTATTAGTAAAACTGCTTTACCGAAACAACTACTTAGATATCACGCAAAACGACAATTCTTGGGGGTCTCAGGACTCTTGTACGAGATAGGGCATGGCTACATATGGTTTTCAGACTCAAACATATGTATATATTTTATTAATTTGTTTATTTATATTATTATTATTTAACTTCTACTCCATATTTGATTACTTACAGATATACGAATATATTTCAAGATACTTGAAAGTAAAGTACCTCATTGATAGAACACAGGACAAGAATAAGTTCAATTGTCAATATTCAATTTTTGGCTAGCCATTTTTAACGATTAATTCTAAAAACTAATTTTTTAAAACTAATCAATCTACACTAAAACCAATATTAATCTCAACTACATTGTATTGCCCTAACCTGTCGGACTAATATAAAAATCCTATCATGGCCGAGTTAGTTAAACTCATAATATTACAAAAACAGATATAAACCCTAGGGCCGTACAACCCTTTTCTTTGGGTTTTAAGTACTTTTGATTATCTTAGCAGTGATATCTACAAACGAGTATAGTATTTTCACATTTTTATTTGTAATAATATGAAAGGAGTGCCACCATGCTACATGATGTAAATAAACGTTTCTGCTATCATTGCACTTAATTTTCTTTGTACAAATATAATATTTGAGTATCTCTAGCATACATTGTCAAGTCTGTTATATAATAAAATGTACTTTTCCAAAGATTGAAATCATAGATAACATTTTTATTATTGCACCTGTATTAACTGCTGTTCTTCTCAGTACAGTTCTTTCATCAGATATACTGTAAATCAAGGAGGTAACTTAACTATTGCCGCTCCACTTAACCGATTCTAAATGATTCTTCCATTTCCTATACATGTAGCATGATTCTTACATTCCAAATAGCCAAGGATAATTTCAGAACCATAAACGTTTGCCAAGTCCATCACTGGAAATTCCATCAGTTTTACGGGGTCTTATCTTCGGCTTATTAACAACAAATATATATATATATATATATATATATATATATATATATATATATATATATATATATATATATATATATATATTTGGTATGGGGTAACATTTATTTCCTAGGCCAACCCTCAACTTGGAGGATCAAGGACTATTCTGATGGTTAACCTTATATTAGCAAGAGGCACCATTTTTATGATCCTGGAGGGATTTTTTTATCGCCTTCATCCATACCTTTGAGGTGTTGCATTTGCTGGTTAGGTTAGAAGATAATATCTTGAAATTTATTGACCGAATTAATTGAATTACTTTAGTGTACCATTAAATTTAACCAATCACAGCCATTCACCCTACATATTTCTCCCCAAGTGCTTAGAGCCGACTATGTCATAGTAATAGTATATAATATCTTGATTTAAAAAGAAATAAATTTTTATCTTCTAAAAAAAGACAATTTTTGATAATAAATAAAATGACAATTCAATGTAATCGTAGAATACTTTATCCAGTAGTTAACAAAAGTAACACTTTTGTAAACTGAATTTAAAAAAATGTCTCTCTTGAAGCAGTTTTCATACTGAATGTTCTTTCTTTGTCTGTAGAGTAAATTTATTTAATTGGCTTGTTCAATAAATTTAATGGAGTCTTGTTAAAATAAAGTGGACAAAAGACGCTTTGGTTAAATGTAAAGTTACTCTTTAAGAGAAGGGAAGGGAAGTCCCTTATTATGTCGAGCGCCTTAACAATATCAAACGACTATTAAGAAGCCTTTATGAAAGTGTTCTAGAAAAAATAAGGTGCTGGACCTAAGATAACAATTGTGTTTCCATAGCAACCACTTTATACATTATTTTTACACCGCCACTTTTGTCTAGTTTATTAGTGCTCAATAAACTCATAAAAAATTACATAATAAAGTACGTCTGATAGGCCTATAATATCCACCTGACAGTTTACTTATCAATTTCAGTAATGTTAAAATTTTCTTTTGTAAAAAAACATTATAGAGTAATGGCAATCTTGAATAGCTTGCGATATTTATTGTATTAAGAAGGTAAAAACTATTATAAAATGGCTATAATTTAAATTGTAAAATAGTCATACTATGTTTAACAACCAATTACTTTAGTCTTTACAGAGAAATCATTCGCATATCCCGCTTTAATGAGAAGATGCTATTAAAACCAGTAGGTTAACCATAACTAACTAATCTCGACATGATAATAAATCAGAGATTTAAGTTCTTATTTTTCAAAACTCTCTGACCTAATATAAAGAAACATTTTAAAAATCTCTTTTATCAGTTGAGATAATTGTCCTTAATCATTTTAATCGTAGTAAATTAGGCTATTTGTTTTTATTCTTTAATTTTTTCATTTAAATGGAAAATCACAAAATTTACTCACATTGTTCGTGTATTAATGGTTGTATTTGACAATAAATTATTTTTAAATAGTACCAAAACATCATTTTCATATTATCATAAATGCACTAAGTTCTCTTTGTTTTTTAAAATACAATTAGTTCAAGTGTTTTATGTGTTTTACTACCGATTGTCCCGTTTATAGATTATATTTTCTGAAATTATTATTATAAAAATCACGATAATAATTTTAAGTTGTGATATTTTATTTTATCTTTAAATAACATAAAATAAAGCAAATAATAATTTCAACAATTGAAAAACATATCTCTAATCTCCCTCTGAAAGTATAAAGTCATGCACCTGTTTATTGAAGTTTACATTGGAAGGATTTAAAGAAACATGAAATAAAAACATTTTGTTATTGCATTTCATGGCATAGGGTTTCAAATATAAAACTACATAGTTGTATTTTGGAAAAGAGTAATTGTTTATAGTTCCAATAAAAAAACGAAATTATCACCAATATGAAACGAAAAACAGTGAAATAAAAGTCAGGTCTAAAGTTACCTAAACATAAAGGGAATAAACTTTGTAAATAAAGATTTTATTACTCTTTATTTCTTCTTTATGTCCGCTTTATACTTTTTTTTTTCAAAACTCCTACCGCTTACCAAACTTTTCTATAGCAAAAACAATTGTAGCTCTCTAAGATTTTATTTAAATTATAGACACATTTTACAAAACAAAAATAAGTTATAACTAAGGAATTTAAAATAAAATAAAAGAATTGACAATATTGATAAAAACTATAACTAAAAATGATTTCGACTTATGTTGAATCATATCATATCAAATATTATTATTCATGTAATCCTTTTTTTTAACGTATAATATATTTGTTATGATGACTATTCTATAAGTCAATATACTTGTATATTTTGTATAAACGTAAGCCAAAGGTACAATATGTTTGGAACAGAATGTCCTCGCTGTGTAACCACATCAGTGTTTACTGTTGTTACATGGTAGTGTAATCCATTGTTAGGCTGAAGCCATTGAGGTTTAGTTGACAGGAATACGACAGAACCTCGTAATCTCAAAGTCTGGAGACAATATTTACCGTTTGAGGGGAAATTATCTTCCTTTGCAGAGAGTTCTGTTTAAAATATCTATTTAACTGTAATCCATTATTTATAGTCTTGTAAAAACACCCTTTTGCCTCTATAATCCATTACGGTAGAAATTATTTTAGTCATTTTCAAACATGACCATTATTTATGTAATTATACTTTATTTAAAATAATTATCCTTCTGAGAATACTTTCCAAAAATTGGATTTTACTTTAATTTCTATCATTCAAAGAGCTTTTTTAAGATTTTTTGCACACAAAACCATACAAGATTATAAGGAGTTACAGGAGCTATAGCTAACCAAATTTGTAAAACATATGTTTATTTTATTTGTTGTTTTATGTGTGCTTGAATTTTATGTTTATTTCTATGCAGTGGTATTTTTATATATTCTTATGTTTAAATATTTACGAACACATTTATTGGACTATAGATAAAATATTTTTTAAAAGTGCATTATTTCATTTTAGATTAATATTAACACACTAAACAAAAGGCTATCATATTTTTAAAACTTTAGTAAAAAAATATATAGTATTTGTAAAAAAAAGGAATATGTAAAATATAAAAAAAACACTTTAGTTTAAATGTTGTAAAATAAACAAAAATAATGCGACAACTCTGTAATTGCATTAATATTATTTTGCCATTTAAGAGTTCAGATTTATAGGGACAACAAATACTGTGTAAAAGCACAGAAAGATAAAACGTTATCACGAACATGTATTTTATGGACATAAATAATAAATTGTTTAAAAAATGTCTTAACTATTGCGTAGGTAGTTCTAAATCTAAAATAATAGAAGACCTAAACGTCAAAGTTATAATTTTATTCTACACATTGTCTGTGTAATGAATATTCATTTCAAAAATACTAATTTCTCTTTATCACGTACACTATTAAAGTAAACACATTACGAATAATGACTCAAATTATCTTAGGGACTTTTAGTTAATAAACATTTTTGTGTGTCCAAGAGGAAAGAAAACTATTCAATTCGTCGGTATATTTTTCAATTTTTATATACCATTTTATATTTTTCTGAATACAAAATAATATGTAATTTATGTTTTGCAAGAATTTATCGGACTTCATACCTCAAAAAAGAAGGATATTTTGTGACAATGAAAGTATAACAACCGACTTTGTTGTAGGAATATGGTGTAACTATGAACATTTTTGTATTGTCTGTTTTTATGCGTTAAGAAACAACATGATTTCCTAAATTTATCGGTTTCATCTCTTTTTTAAGAAAATTAAAAGATTTTAATATTATTTTATATTTAAAAATAATATTAACTATAATTTACATTTATTTTATAATTTTACGAAATTTAATTATTTTCATTGCATTAGAAGGATCAGTGTTTTTTTTGCAGTATTTAAACTCCTCGAAAGCTTTTTGTTATATTTTGGTACAATTGAGTAGACTACTGTATATGTATTGTTTGAAATAAATTGAATAAAAGAAATAAATTTATGAACAATTACTGAGTCTCAATATGGTGTTTAGAAATTCATCCTATAAAAATATGTTTAGTAATATTTGGAGTCAGTCAAACTGGGTTGATTTTTGCTCCAAAACATTGACATGTTATTACTCTACTTATTACCCAAAACATGGGTACTCTACTTATTAAAACTTTAAATATCATTAACAATAAAAGTCTCATAATATAGTTTCCCTACGATAATCTAAAGTTTAAAAAGTTTTAAATGGTAAAATCAAGTATATTAAATTGAGGTTGATTTCTCTTCTTGCCTACTAATATTTTACAACATTTTCTATTTACACTTAATACTTACTATGGATTATAATAATATAGGTTAAAACTAATATTAAGTTAATAAATTAAGGTGTTTTTTGTTTCTCGTAACCAATTCCTTTTGGTTCTAGTTTGCGCTGCAATCATCTACCTCAAGGAATTGCATTTTGAAAATAATGTGAAAAGTGAAAACATTTGCCAGATTGTAAAGGTAAGTAAAAACACTGTTATGGTTGAACTGTATAAGAAAAGTATATATATATATATATATATATATATATATATATATATATATATATATATATATATATATATGTATATATATATGTATATATATATATATATATATATATATATATATATATATATATATTTAATTTACCAAATAGAAACTATCCAAAAATAAATATGTTAGTTATTATTTTAACATATAAAAATATTCAAGTTGTATGTTATATGGGTTTGTTGGACATTAATTATGAATGCTGTTTATTTATATTTTTCATTGTCAGGACTTTGGAATCTTGATAAGTTAAGGGACTGCTCAAGGTGTCCTTTATGAATTTACAATTAAGTTTAAAAGAAAGACATTAAATTACTCAATTATTATTGTTCCTTTACAAAAGAGAAGTTTGTGGTGATTACCACCACTCCCCCTCCCCTTCGTGAATCTGGATATATCCGCCCGGATAGCTGATAAGAGAGAGTATTGCTCGAGACAAGACAGCTGTCAATAAAGACGTCTTCAGCGATCTTCCTAATTATATTATAGTGCGGTAAATTTCTATCATGCCTTGCTAAACCCAAAGGAATAGGGCCGTTCGGCCCTTGGGTTTATATCTGGGCGCATCGCGACTTTTGGTTATCGTAAAATTATTAGTCGAACTTTACGCGGCTACCTTAGGCCCTGCTATAGACCGACATGTTGTTGCAATACAGTGTAGTTAATATTAACATTGGTATTAGTGTAATTTCTCTTATTTTAAGTTAATTAGTTTTTAGTAATACTCGTCAAAAATGGCTAGCCTAAGTTGAGATTTGCCCAGTGTACTATATTAATTTTACCATGCCATCGGGACCCGGTAATACATTATCAAAGTAGATCCGCGGACCACCCAAATCGTACCCCAATGCAATTACCATTCTCTCGCTACCGTTGCAACTTTATTGGCTTAGTTCGATTTTAATTATCAAGTATAACAATTAGTATGTTAAAATTTCTTACTTTATTATTATTTTTTTACGTTCAAATATCATTTGAAGTATGGGTAATATATTAATTGAAAAGGTTGTACGTCGGTCTTTTGTTTGTTATTATAACCCCATGAACCATCTTCCATTCTTATTGGAGAAATTTGTGCTTTAGGCCAATTGATTTTTTCAGTAACTTTCTACATTGAACACTTGTTTCTTCGTTATCTTAAATTCAGTATATATAAAATTGGTTGATTCTTCTTTGAGTTTTTCCATCTCACTTGTGATGGTATGATCAGAATCATTACAGATACACTTTCGTCTTTTTTATGGAAGAGACTGATTTGTCCAATATATATATATATATATATATATATATATATATATATATATATATATATATATATATATATATATATTATTAGCCAGACATTTGTAGTTGTGTTGGGAATAATTTCAAATTCTTCTTTTTCATTAAGAATACCTTTTGCATTCTATCTGGCAATTGTTAGGTCCTTATGAAACCATGATTTAGTTCATTTAAATAGTTCTGACAAACCATTACCTTCTAGTCATTCAACTCTTTCAAATATATTTATTACTTTGATTACAGTTCGATTCTTTTTTCACTTTTTTAATAATATCAAAATAGCATAACCCTTGTTGTGTTAGTACTTATTTGATTTATTCTGCATTACTTGATTGATGGAGGTTTGTGACCATAACATTAAACAATCTGGTTTTGTTTTGTTCTTATATGTATGCCATTCCACCTGGATAATTTTTAATAATTTTGTTAATTCTCATTGTCCACTTTAGTGTTTACGTGAATTTTATTTGGTCTATATTAATCAAATTAAATTATTTTCATTGTATTATTTTATATTGTTCAATTATAGTTTTTACAGAATACTTACTTAGTTTTACAGAATTGGGGCTAGGTTTAATTTTAACAGATTTGATTGTTTGACTTTTCGGTTATATATTTTTCTTTTTCTTTCTGGCCATTTTATTTCATTACTTTCCACTTTTAATAAATACAATATTATTACAAAAATTACCCATCAACTGTTAGGTAAGTGTACAAAGTCCTTTTTCGACACCATAACTGAGTTAGTGGCCATTTTGTTCGTATAATTAAAGTGCTCTGCAGTTAGAATATAACAATACACTTGTAATACTTCAGTTCTTTTATAGCACCAAGAAATAGAATCTTTGTGAATTGCTATTAACGATTTACTCCAAGCAACTGTCTTCCAAAAGTTTAATTCTATATACATTTTTTAGTCGAGATTTTGTAACTCTATGTCGTAACATTTACTTAATTTGAGGTTAAGGAATATAAAATAAATTACACTATGTACTACAATATCTAGTAATTGTATTAACATATCAGTTTGTTGTGCAGTTTTATTCTTTTGGGATGATATAATCATTGTTGAATAATTGTTATAAGTCAGATTGTCATGTAATGATTTAAAATATATAACCTATAAAATTGTTGTTTGTAATGCGTAAATACAAACCAAATAAACATATATGATAATAGTTCTTAGCCTCAGATGATTGTACTAATATAATATTTTATTTAAGAAATTAATGTCTTTCCTTTCGCATTAAAAATTCATGAAGTAATTACAAAAAGTAATAAACATCTATTTTACAAAATAGTATAGCCTCATAAAAATAAAATAATTTGTTTTTTATTGACGGGAGTATAATAGTTTTTGAATCTTTAATATTAGTTGTATATATATAACGATTTACTTTCGTTTACATGCATTTATTCAAAGCGATTAGTGTTTATGTGTCGTCATAATTGAGATATTGTTACCCCAGACAATCGATTGAAATGTTTAAAGTAATTAATTATAACGCGAAAAAAGTAAAATTAAAATAAAACCACTTATGGCTTTGAAAAAAATGTTGTTTTCCCCGAAAGACGGAAAAACTGTATCTATATAGATATGCATATAATGAATCTATTACTGCGTTTATGTTATTTATATAAAAGTATGGACATTTCATAAACTATTAATATAGTGCAATACTACTTATTAACTATCTTATAAGAACTATATTGTAAACTCATGCAAAGCTTCATTTATGCAGTGATCGAACGACGAGGAAGAAATAGAAAATTATTGCCATTTACACTACTTATTGTTCGTTTAATTGTATTTATAACTAATTTCCGTAAAATTAACTCTTGAATTACATGCAGTAGGGTTTGGGAAGTACATACCTGTACAATAATAATTAAAATCTACAAAATAAACTTCACATTTATGTAAGTACTGACCCCATTCACTATTCTGATGTATGTATAGTACATTTTGAATTAGACATCTGATATTCTTTGAATGTTGTTCATATAAGCTGCAACTTGAGAATTAAGGTTACTACAATATCATCTTTTAGGTCGAACCGAGAAAATAAAATAGGTGTCAGAAAAATGTAAAAACTTCTTGGCGTAAACCATTGACAAAAGATATACAGCATTTTGACAGCGTATTGTCTGTTTAAAATAGCATACACTGTCACATCACTGCAGCTTTGTAAACACACCATGGTTAAATCATGTTAACCTATAATTCCGTCTTACGGTTACATTTGTGTTATATTTTACATAAAGAGAACAAAATCTTCTTTTAATATTAAGTGTTGAACTATGATCGCTACACATTTTCAAAGAAAAAGTACTTTTATGTTTTTTTAATGACGTAATAAAAGTTTCACAAATTAGTTGATGTGTGACAGTATACTTCGTTATTCTGAATAACATTGTGAAGACTTTATTACTATTTTAATTGTGAGACTTTACTCTGTTATATAACGATTTGAGGAGGACTTGCATATGATTTTGTATAATGAAACGATGGAAAAATAATTCCACATTTCACAATATATTTCTCTAGGTGAGAGTCTACAGTGCTAACTTAAACTATAGAAAGTTTTTCTGAGCTTTATTGTATATAGGAATATTATTAAAAACTAATAATAATAAAAACTATTAACTGATAATACTTAAAATAGGGAAGTTATAAATAATAAATTAAATTTTTAAGTTATTCTCAGAAGAGATATATCCGAAACTATGTTTACCCATTTTCGTAATATGTTTATTAATCTTCGTAACTATTCACCACTCCGATTACAAACGATTTTGTAATCTCCTGTGAAAAATAAAATCTCGTACGTAGTTGTAAATCACATTCAATTAAACGGTTAAATATATATGACGAGCTATACTTATGTTAATTTATATTATTATAAGGTTTTTTGTTTTATATTCCTTCAATTCCTGTGCTATATCGATATATTAATCTTTTTTTAAATTTTAGTATTGGATTAGGAAACTATCCAAACATTTTTATATTCCTTTCCCAAAAGTTTATGTTTACATATTCACAAAAATATAATGTATATAGTGAGATATACTCCACCTTAGCAGAAATTATTTATTGCTAAAGACAGTAGTGTCATAAATATGTTTCCTAAACAAAAATTATGTTCTTGGTTACAATTAATTTAAAACACATATTTATATACTCCGATAAGTAGAAAATATTGCAAAATGTTAGCAATTTTCAATGAGTCTGTTTAGGAAAATCAATATACGTCGTTCTATGCCTGTAATTTAACGTTGCTAAGATGTGATCTGTAATATGGAGATATGTGTCATGATGACACTGTCAAACTGAGGACTAAACTATCAATTAACTAGAAGCGATCAAACCAGTTTCACAATCAGTAATTAGATCTACAAATTGAATGGACAAACAAGTTTACATGCATTGAAGAATCCTTTACTGCCGTATGTTTCTTTAACACAGACGAAGCATTATATTTATTACATAACGTGTAAAAAATCCTTTAATCTCTGCTATATTCTACAATTGTAGTACAGTTCAAATTGTAATGGTTAAAATATTTCTATATTAAAATTTCTTTGTTATCAAAGTAACAAACCTTCTTTGGACAATCTGCAACCATTTACAAAGTGTAATGTCTATAGCCTATATATGCCAGTGGAACATATTTCAAAAATAATCAATTATCAATATTTAAACGAAATAAATTAGAGGGCGAAATAAGATGTAATAATTACAATTCCTTTGGTTTGAAGTAAGTTGAGGTTGATTACTTAATTTGAGTTAAAGCACAATATTCCACTTTCTAAGACTAAACTGAACTACAACAATTTCCTTCTCTTAACTACCATATTTATCACTTAAGATTAACTAACTAATAGTATTTCATCTGCTAAAAATTACCAACTTTATATCATCTTTAGTTCACTACACCTAATCTTAATATCTCTAAATTTAAAAAAAATAAACCGGTAAAATTTCAAAAACTTTGTAGAGATTTTACCATTAATCTCATGGTAATTATTAACATGATAAATCTATTAACATAAAATTTATAAATAATTTATCAATCAAAGTTACTTCCATGTTTATGTAAATATTGTAGCATTTAAATTCAAAAAGCACATCCGCAATATAACTTCATTAACACTCTTCCACGTCCAATTTCCGTCCCTTGACAGATGCTGGCACCTGGCGGCCCGCTCCAAAACCAAGCATCGCCTGATACCGAACACAAAGTCCATTCGCCGGTCAAGCTAGCTTCTCTAATACCCGGTCCACAGTCTAGATGTGATAACAACATGGTCTACATTCTGCATCACTCATCTAACAAAAGTTTTTTTTCTCTCTAACCTTACAAGTCTCATACAACATCATGTTAATTTACAGTTCGTGCGTTTTAGTTTAAATAACCTAGTTCAAAATGTTAAAATAACCATCATTTTTCTCGGTACATGCTCACGTGAACTGCGACAGGATTAACCAGCCAATATGCTGGTAGGAGAAATAGAGAAATTCTTGTCTCATATTGCGCAAACCAGCGAATCATCCTAGCAAGTTTCGTCCTGTTGGCAAAACACGTTTTTGCATCACATAACTTCAGATTTTCAAGTGCATAAAAGTGATGTCCTTTTTTTTTTTACAGCTGACTTTACTGAACTTTAACTAACTCATATGATTTATGTGCCTAAATTTACTTCCGCAAATATGTGTTCCTTCAAACTATTTTCTAGATGTAGACTTTTGTAATTATTTATAAATTATATAACAATTTATTGGGTGGAGCCTGCATGCAATTTTCGGTCCTAACAACCTCCAAGAGGTTAGTTTCTAAATTAAAATAATTGACGTCAATTAACAAAATTTCAAAATTCTAAATTATTTTTCCTTTTTTTTTTTTTATTTAAATATAAATTTATTGGCCAATACAGTTTCTTTTTTTTTAAGAAATTTTCAAACCAATTATATTATGTTACTTTAGTTTAGTGATAAACATGTTAACTATAGATATGATCTTTCTTGAACTTAAAATATCAAGCTCTTTTATATTTTGTTAATTTCTGTTACTGTTTAAAAGGAAACTATCATCTTATAAACTAAACTAAAAAGGGGGGGGATAAGTTTTTTTTTGAAAATCTTGATTAATTTTTTTTTTAAATTATTATACTTTTACTTTAAGGGCGTATAATCTTTTTTTTGATTAATTATAATTCTGTGAATTATTAAGCTGTGCTCATTGTCTTTTTTTATTGTTAAATTTTTGTAACTATAAACATATATATATATACTAAAAGGGGGGAATAAATGTTTAGAATCTGTTGATTAATTTTTTTTTTATCTAAATTATTATATGTTACAATTAAGGGCTTATAACTTTTACAATTTATGATCTTGTTAATCATAAGTTTTTTTTTTTTTACTGATGATTTGTGTCAGGATGTCTTTTGTTGTAAATGACAAAGTCTGAACCGTCGAAATTTCTTTCTGTTTTCAATAAACTTGAGCCTTGTTAATTATTAAACTTGTCTTTGTCTTTTTTTTTATTTTTCTTTTCAAACATCGTTACCATTTTAGTTCCGCCTTTATTAAATTTAAGTCCCCTGGTAACATGTTTTTGGTAGCAGAGCGTGGTTTATTTTAAATTCTGGAACCGTAGTTAATTTTCAAAATTTCGCATTGGAACTATCTAAATTTAAATTCAAAATTATTTTGTTAAACAAGGCTCATTTTTATGTTTTGCAGCTTTTCAAATGCTGTACGACTGTTGCTGATGAAATTTTTTTTATTTAGTTTAAATATTTAAAGCTCTATAAATCTATAGTCTCTTTTTTTTTATTATTTATTTATTTTTATAAACACTTACACAAAAACTTCTAAACCAATTTCGATAAATTTTTTTTTATTATTATTTTGTCTGCTTAAATTTTTTTTTAATATATATATATATATATATATATATTTACATACACTGCACACGACTCATTCACTGAATTTGATCCAGACAGCGGGGTCATTCGGGAATCCAAAAAAAATTTAAATAAATAATAAAATCCAAAAATAGTTAAAAACAAAAAAAAAAAAAAAAATTCAAAAATTTCCTTCAAAATTTTCTCGAGTTTTCTTTCGCTTGTCTGTATCAATTCATACTTACACACACACATATATACACAACAACTACACTACATATAATTCCTGAGTCCTTCTCTGGCTCTTTAATTTTTTTTTTTGGGCATCTTCTTAAAAGAAATTTTTTATTAAATTACTTGGTTTATTTTTTTTTTTAAATAATTATCAGCAACAGTTAAAATGGCAGTAAACTTGCTGGGTTTGGTAAATGACCTAAAAAGAACTGAACTCACCTTCGAAGTCGTGGCTAGAGGTGGTGAGCAAGACACAATAGCAGAAATGCGAACCTCTCTTAGGTCCCTTTTACAGAATAACGTTGAGCCCGAATTCGGAAATTTCACCGAAGAGATCCTTTTGCAGCAGATATCGCTAGCGCAAAACTCCTTGTTCATCTTACAGGATGACCTGGAGAACTTAGATCCAGAAAAGGGTTACAGAATACATCGTGTTCGTGCGCGCATAAACGTTTTCGGAAGACGGCTAGAGTTCCTAAATCGGGTGCATACTGAACAACTAAAAGTAGCAGACAACAATGTGCCACGGGATCTGGCCGAGCTACATAACAATTTCGCTACGCTCAAAGAAAAATTTAAAGCCTTTGAGCAAACCGTTGCTCCTCTAAAACTAAACGTAAGCATCCCGCTAACGCCCTCTGGGGGAACCACTAAAGCCAGCTCTGCAGAGCCATCTCGGTCTAATGGGCCAAATCTCCTTGCGGACACGCCGCAGGCTGAGGCTCAGCAAACCACACCTAGCAGTTCGAAAGGCTGTCAATACATTTCCTTATACGGAAAATTAAGTCATCCTGCCGAACAAATAATTAAGACAATTCCTCAGACAGATGGTTTCGACCTTGACAAATTATTGAATTTTTTTAAAATTTCTCTAAAAATAGTCAAAACTTACCCGGACGTAGCTTTAAACATTAATAATGTTCTGATGCCCTATGCTCAGGGCCCTTTAAATTCATGTCTGATTAGACATCAGACATTTAAGACTTTTCACAAAGAGGCCTTAAGTCTCTTCATACCTTCGAAAAGGTTGGCTTCTCTAGTGCAGGAGTTATTTTATAGGCCCCAGAAGACTAACGAGGCGGTGCACATTTTTGTTAATCAAATTAAAGAGGCTGCAGAAACTTTAAATTTAGATAAGTCCGAATTGGAGGTCACGGACGTCATTCTGGAGGGACTGTCTCCGGAAGTCCGCAACTGCTTAGTTTTTGTTACCAAACCAAAAAACTTTGCAGACTTAGATCGGCTCTGCGCACATGTCAATAACGTCATGTATACTGACAAGCAAAGGGCTCCATTAGTGAGACCCGAAGGTAGAAGTACTGATTTTAGACCTACAAGACCAGTGGTCTGTTACAGTTGCGGACAGCCGGGACATAGAAGCCCAGAGTGTCGGAACCGGCCTCCAACAAGGCAATATCCTCCAAAAAACGGAGGCAGGTTTGGAGTCTAGTTGGTAGCTCCAGGCCAGCCTCCCGTTCAAAAACCAACCACATCGGATGTAAACATAACACGAAACCATATTTCTTTAATAAACCATCTTTTCAAAATTTAAACTCAATTTCCTATTTAAGAACAAACAATTTCGGCAATAAAATTCAAAATTACGTTACTCCCATCTGTTATCATTGTGGCATACCCGGTCACTATATCTGGGGTTGTAAATTCTTCTCTCTACGGAATAGGTCTAGGCAAACCTATTCCAGCTCTAAGCTTTCCAACTACAAACTTCAAAAAAAAAATAACATTTCTCTTAAATCTAGGGGTCTGAACGATCAGTTTTTGCCTTTGGTGGAAGTAGCTTTTGGGCAAATTAAAGTTAAGGCTCTGCTGGACTCCGGTTCAGTAAGATGCGTCATTTCTAAAGCCCTTTTTAAAAAATTAAAGAACACCAAGGCTTTTAAATCCATAACCAGGGTGAAGGCTGATTGTGTCACGGCTTCTGGAAAAAGGTTGCCCATTTCCTACTCTTGTCGTCTTCATCTTAAAATGGAACATTGTAGTTGGAATGTGGATTTTCTGGTGGCGCATAAGTTGTCGTGTCCTCTGATCCTCGGATCAGATTTCATATCTAAAACGGGACTGGTACTTGATCTTTCAGCAAAAAACTTCTATTTCAAATTTTCAAGGTCTATTGTTTTTCCTCTATGTAATTTTAGTAATTCTGCGTATAAACCTATAGTGTCCACAACATCTGAATCTACTGCTCCTGATCCTTTAGGTCATCTTCAAAAGAACGATAAAAACACCATTCAAAAAATAATTAATGATTTTCCTCAGGTACTCACAAAAAGGTTAGGTCTAACACATCTAGTTGAATACGATATTCAACTGAAGGACAACACTCCGGTCAAGTGTTCTCCATACCAATTGGCACCTCCCAAAATGGAATACCTCCGCGAACACATCAACGAATTGTTAGATTCAGGAGTAGTAGAACCCAGCCGGTCGGCATATGCATCCCCTGTTTTTCTGGTTCAACATCCCGAAAAGAAAACAAGGATGGTGATTGATTATCGGAGGCTCAATCAAAACATCGTCGTCGAAGCGGTGCCGCTACCTAACTTACATCAAAGTTTTAACTGGTTTGTCGGTGCCAAATATTTCACAGTATTCGATCTAAATTCAGCTTATCATCAAATCCCTTTGTCTCAAAAGTCCAAACAAATTACCAGCTTTTGTACTCCTTGGATGCTTTATCAGTTTACTCGAGTCCCTTTTGGACTCTGTACTGGTGCCCAAGTGCTTACCAGACTCTTGGATCAGGTCTTCCATGACATCAAATTTAAATTCATTTTTAATTATCTGGATGACCTAGTCATCTACTCCAAAACTTGGGAAGAGCATCAAAAACATCTTCGCGAAGTCCTTACTCGTTTGCGGCGGGCTGGCTTGACTGTTAACCCAGATAAGGTCCGTTTCGCTGTGAATGAGATAAGCTTTTTAGGACACCTAGTTTCTTCTCGTGGCGTGCAAATTGACCCATCTAGAACAAAGGCAATTAGAAATTTTCCGCAACCCAAGAACCCTAAGGCCGTTTCCAGATTCATTGGAATGGTCAATTTCTTTGCTAAATTCATTCCAAATTTCGCGGAGCACGCTGCGCCTCTAAATCTGCTTCGGAGGAAGGGCCAAAAATTCTCTTGGCAAGCTGAACAAGAGAAAGCTTTCAAACATCTTCGAGAGGCAATAACACAGCCTCCGGTTCTCCGGATGGCCGATTTCGCCAAACCATTCATCCTGCAAACGGATGCGAGCTCAGTGGCCCTTGGAGCAGTTCTACTCCAAGAAATTGACGGCTCACGACAGCCCATAGCGTACGCTTCACGTACTTTAACACCTGCAGAAAGAAAAGCCTCATCTGCATATGAAGCCGAATGCCTAGCAGTAGTTTTTGGAGTGGAGAAATTTAGGCAATATCTAGAACATCGGGAATTCCTATTAGAAACCGACAACCAAGCCCTTTCTTGGCTTTTAGCACGTCCTCGTCAACTTGGTAAATTAGGCCGGTGGATTGCCAAGCTGACTTCATTGAAATTTAAGGTAGCGCACATAAGAGGAACTCAGAACATCATAGCAGACTCCCTCTCGCGCATGTTTGAACCGGAAAATTTCAACGAAGAAAATGTCACCTTTTCGTGTACCAGTCTCCTCACAAATTTTCCTCTAGCTTTTCATGACATCCAGACTCATCAAAAGGCCGATCCTATTTTGAAAAATATCATTGCCGACCTCGAACAGAACATCTCTTCGGAGAAGTACTGTTTAAGTAAGGGTGTACTTTGCCTGAAAAATCATCTGGAAAAGCCCACCAGAATTTATTTACCTCAGTCCTTAGTCGACCTGGTGATTAATTATCATCACGACTCCGTTGTGGGTGGTCATCTTGGAGTACTTAAAACTTTGTTTAAGGTAAAGGAGAATTTTTATTGGCCAACTTTAAAACAGGATGTCACGTCTAAAGTGCGAGCTTGTTCGGTGTGCGCTGTAAGCAAACCCGCTCACAACTCCAAATTAGGATACCTTGCCTCAACGGTTCCCAATCGTCCCATGGAAAAATTACATATCGACTACGTCGGACAGCTTCCTAGGACAAAACAGGGCTACAACATGATACTGGTCGCAGTTGACCAGTTCTCAAAATTCACCTGGCTCATGCCTGTCAGAGATGCAACTTCCCACAGTACAATTAAGGCCTTAAGCCAAAACATTTTTCAAAATTTCGGTTTTCCAAAGATAATAATCTCTGACAATGCACAATGTTTTGTATCACATGTCTTCCGCAACTTTTGTTTTTCTCGCGGTATTAAGCATGCAACTTTATCTCCTTATCACCCCCAACCTAATAATGCGGAAAGACTTAACCGAAACCTTAAGGCAGCCCTTATCGCCTATCACTCCAAAAATCAATCCTCTTGGGACGACTCCCTTTGCTGGCTTCAGCTGGCTTTCAATTTCGCACATCATGAGACTCTTAAAGCAACACCTTTTAGCATTCTTTTTAATTTTCTCCCCAATACACCACTGAGTCTCAGCTGGAACATACACGATCTCCTTCCAAAACCTAATACTAATCCATCACAAGTTTGGCGCCAGGCCAAAGACAATATAATGAAAGCGCACCAAAAGGCCGAAAAGACCTATAACAAATTCAGGAAGCCTCATCTGTATAAAATCAACGATCTTGTCTGGTGTAAAACACACCCTCTGAGCTCCGCCATAGACAAGCGAGCTGCTAAATTGATGCCACGATGGTCCGGTCCCTTCCGGATCATTGATTTTCTTACTCCCGTTACCGTTGCGCTTTCTTTCGCCAATTCACCTCGTTTTATTAAAAAAGCACACGTCGAGCAACTCAAACCTCATCATATAAATTAAATATTAACAAATTTCTAGAACCTTCTCCTTTACGATTTAATTTTCTTTCTGATCTTTCTTGACCCGCACAAATTGTCATCTGGTAGTCTTCTTTCTGTGCACTGCAGAACATAATAAAATACGGAACCAAGCCGTGTTTCCTCTAAGCCAAATGCACATCTGTATGTTTGGGCATCGGTGGGTTGAGCTCTCCTAGAGCCCCTCCGTGCCGTAATCTGTATAGATGTTTGCAGGCGAAGAGATTTTGATTTTCCTTGTCCAGTGATATATCTCACTGTTTCCCGGACTTGACGCTTTTCAACCCATAGTCTGATCAACTATGAGGTTCCACTTTACGGCAATGGCCGCTACATGTACCTGACATGTTACCCTATCCAGACATATCTTAACATCGAGCACTTCGCGGGTGTAATCGATGCGACGAGAATATAGAGAGCGTCATGAACTCTTCTATTTCTTCGTCACCATAACGTCTTCGGACGAGGACATAGTGAGTCCATCTTCTTAATAGTTAAGTTTGGTGCATTTGTTCTTTGTTGTTTATCTTGGTGAAGGTATACTGACCGGTTCTGTCGAACTACATATAGTTAATGTGGCACTCGCTATGCATGTTAGTCTTAGTTTGTCTTTTGTTTATCTCGAGGTCTAAAACACCTGTCTGAGAGGAAATTTTTTTTTACCCCTTCAAGCACACTCTCTCTCTCCTTTTCTAAATTTTGTGGGAGGCCCTTCTGGCCCCCTTTCTTTTCTACACTAACTCCGTCTTTCGGGGGGGGAGAGCTGTAGCATTTAAATTCAAAAAGCACATCCGCAATATAACTTCATTAACACTCTTCCACGTCCAATTTCCGTCCCTTGACAGATGCTGGCACCTGGCGGCCCGCTCCAAAACCAAGCATCGCCTGATACCGAACACAAAGTCCATTCGCCGGTCAAGCTAGCTTCTCTAATACCCGGTCCACAGTCTAGATGTGATAACAACATGGTCTACATTCTGCATCACTCATCTAACAAAAGTTTTTTTTCTCTCTAACCTTACAAGTCTCATACAACATCATGTTAATTTACAGTTCGTGCGTTTTAGTTTAAATAACCTAGTTCAAAATGTTAAAATAACCATCATTTTTCTCGGTACATGCTCACGTGAACTGCGACAGGATTAACCAGCCAATATGCTGGTAGGAGAAATAGAGAAATTCTTGTCTCATATTGCGCAAACCAGCGAATCATCCTAGCAAGTTTCGTCCTGTTGGCAAAACACGTTTTTGCATCACATAACTTCAGATTTTCAAGTGCATAAAAGTGATGTCCTTTTTTTTTTTACAGCTGACTTTACTGAACTTTAACTAACTCATATGATTTATGTGCCTAAATTTACTTCCGCAAATATGTGTTCCTTCAAACTATTTTCTAGATGTAGACTTTTGTAATTATTTATAAATTATATAACAATTTATTGGGTGGAGCCTGCATGCAATTTTCGGTCCTAACAACCTCCAAGAGGTTAGTTTCTAAATTAAAATAATTGACGTCAATTAACAAAATTTCAAAATTCTAAATTATTTTTCCTTTTTTTTTTTTTATTTAAATATAAATTTATTGGCCAATACAGTTTCTTTTTTTTTAAGAAATTTTCAAACCAATTATATTATGTTACTTTAGTTTAGTGATAAACATGTTAACTATAGATATGATCTTTCTTGAACTTAAAATATCAAGCTCTTTTATATTTTGTTAATTTCTGTTACTGTTTAAAAGGAAACTATCATCTTATAAACTAAACTAAAAAGGGGGGGGATAAGTTTTTTTTTGAAAATCTTGATTAATTTTTTTTTTAAATTATTATACTTTTACTTTAAGGGCGTATAATCTTTTTTTTGATTAATTATAATTCTGTGAATTATTAAGCTGTGCTCATTGTCTTTTTTTATTGTTAAATTTTTGTAACTATAAACATATATATATATATACTAAAAGGGGGGAATAAATGTTTAGAATCTGTTGATTAATTTTTTTTTTATCTAAATTATTATATGTTACAATTAAGGGCTTATAACTTTTACAATTTATGATCTTGTTAATCATAAGTTTTTTTTTTTTTACTGATGATTTGTGTCAGGATGTCTTTTGTTGTAAATGACAAAGTCTGAACCGTCGAAATTTCTTTCTGTTTTCAATAAACTTGAGCCTTGTTAATTATTAAACTTGTCTTTGTCTTTTTTTTTATTTTTCTTTTCAAACATCGTTACCATTTTAGTTCCGCCTTTATTAAATTTAAGTCCCCTGGTAACAATATATTGGAGGAAAACTCCAATCAATATTGTTAGTTTATTCTCAATAAACTTGAATAAACCTTAAATTTAAACTTTTGATAGGTATCGTTTGGTTTATGAAATAACGTATAATATATATTAACAGGTGATATCGAAGTCATTTACTACTTAATATTACTGATTATAAATATACAATGTGTTAAAAAAACTTTAAGGAGATTGGGATATGATTTTTCATACAAAAAGGAAGAAAAAATTCATATGAAGATATGTCCTAAAATGTCTGAAATGTTTACTTTTCCGTCTATCTGTCTATGTGTTTTTTTTTACTAAATACGGTATATCTTAAAAACCTCTAATGATATCAACTTCAAGCTTTGTATGTGTACTAAATCTCATAAGAACCATTTTCATATCGAATATAAAGTTTATACTTTGTACCATTTCAAAATGGCGGCCATTTAAAATTTCTAAATATCTATATCTCAAAATCCGTAAATTTTACAAATTATTTACAAGAGACAAAAACGCTTCTATATTTTATCTCCTAAATAAGGATTCATAAATTATCAGGATTCCGTTATTATTTATGGAATATTCGCAATTTTATAGAAATGACTTCTTGCGAATTCCGTGGTAATTATGGCAAAATTTCATGTTTCTAGTTCGAAAAATAGTTACTGTTAAGTTATTTTATAAATCATTCCTTAAAGTCCTTATGCCATTATTTATTAGGCAAAATTTTAGTCTTTGTTTGTATTTTTTATTTTGTTCGTAACATTTATAGTTCTCAAATAAAATTTTATCTCAAATATTGAGCATTTCGGTAAAACAATCAAACTTTAAATTTACTTTATAAATAAAACTTTGCTGTAGTTGTAAACATTTGTATTGACTATAATAACAATAATAATTTCATCTTACACCTAACTTATTGCTTGTTAACAACAACTAACTAGTACAAATGAACACTAATGGGACTGTTCAATTATTCCGTCTGATTGAAGATAAACCCATTAAGGAGCCTTCGCATTGTGTTCCTTACTCTTCTAAAAATAACTGGTGTCTGACAAATTCTTTAAATAACATTCAACATCCTCTATCTCAGCTCTTCCAATGTTTTCACTGCCATGGCGTAAACAAGAGTCTTTAGGTGCCTCCATAAGTAAAGTCCAGGAGGTTGAAGACTGGTGGTGACCTCGGAGGCCATGGTACTATACCACCCCGCCCAATTTATTGGCGATAGGTCTCGTTTAGAAGATCTCGAAAGATGTACGATTATGGTGAAATTCAAGTTCCTTTACTTAGTGTCTTTATTGTACAAAAATGCTATTCGGAGCAGTAAGTGACTATGAAATAAACAATCTTGTAAACCTGTAACTGTTTCCTTTGTACTCCAGATTATAACTTTACCAGGACTTTATGTATACTGCAAAATATTATACGTTACCTATTACTATCTGCTAACAAAACATAAAGTATTGATTGACTTGCCTTTTTTTTATTCTTATAGTGCTAGGCAGAATTCTGACTCTATTGCTCCCTACATTAAACTAATTGAAACATATAAGGGCTCTTACTACCAGCATATAATTTATTTAATATAACACCTGTGCATACAACATTGTTAGAAAATATAAACATATCTCACTATAATTGTAAAATTGATAAAATAAAAGTACTTCTATAAATTAGTACATAGAAGGTGAGAATAGTTTTTACATCATTAACGCAATAAACAAGTTGATTTATTGAAGCTCATACTGTCTAACTTAGGTTATGAAAACGATATATTATCTCAATATCTAATTTATCATGGCTCTTGTAATTAAATTTTCATGGAGACTAATATCCTTATTAGCAGATGTTACAATGAGGTTAACTAGATCTAACGTACTTGTCTTCTTAGTAACATGTATGGATTTGCGTTATATTAGGTATAGAATGACAAATATAGAAAAAGACAAAATTAACAGGGGTTGAATTAACGTATGTGTGAAGTGCATATAGAAAATGTAATATTTTAATTTAATTTATTAACTCATCATTTATCTTCTTTTTTATTAATATGTGTTAGATTATAATTTCAATTGAGATTGCATATATTTCTGAACACTGAGTGTAGATTTAACTGAAGTATTTCAATTTGTAAAGTTATTTTATTCTTCAGTTATATTTTAAATGTGTTGGAATATACAACGTATAGTATAAAGTAAAATACACCATATTATATTTGTGTATTAGGTTCTTGGTTGATAACAATAATAATAATATAAAAAAACTACAAAGAGATGGGAAAAGGTATGGTTTAGAAATTAATATTTGATATACAGAAATACAATTTACTCGTATTACTTAAATAAACGTATATTCTGGAACCAGATTCACTACAAATTAAATAATTGACATAGATTAATGACAGATATTTCATAATTTGTAAGAAATAACATTTTTATGACAAGGTTTGGTTACAAGCTCTACTTACGTAATTTGAACTTTGAGTTAACACTGCCCACGCCTGAAACTTAAATCCTACAGAAATTTTATTTTTAATTGTAGTCCGACCTAAGTCATTAGTCGATTGCCAGGGTTCATTTATAAGACTACTCAGATTACTAATGGAAATAATTAGTTTTATCTTCTATGGAATGTAATAGAGACAGTATATATACATTTAGTTTTCTAGTTCGTGTTTAGAACTTATTACGATAGCGTTAAATTCCTCGGCTATTAGACCTAATTTTTTTGCGTCTATAACTTAAAATAATATATTTCTACATAATTCTAAATAAATGTTATTTTAAAAACTCGGCAATGTTGTGTATAAATGTTTTTTACATATTTAAAGGTCTTGTAGTATACCTTTGAAACAAATCACCTTCTAGAGTGGTTAAGTGTGAAGGAAATGTCTGAATTCGTGATAAGCAAAATGATGACTTGATTTTGAAATGTAGATATTTTTATTTCCGATTTTTAAATCGGTTTTTGAGTTGTTCTTTTCAAGGAATTAACTTTCGAACATTTAACACAATGAGAAAATAAATTGTGATTTATTCCAAAATATGGTTTCATGATTTGTGGTGGCGAGAAAAAACAAAGGGTGGAGAAATGAAGAACAATAAATAAATCATATAATCTCACAGTTTTCATAATGTGTGAAATCAATGGAGCGTTGAACGTAAAGCTTGGTATTGTGTGGAGGCTAAAGTTATTGTTAGGAGAAGGTTTCAAAAGGCAATATCTCTCTCCCACAGCTCTCATTAAAAATCAATTTTAAAAGTAAATTTTCTTTTTTCATTTATAACAATTACAAGAATCATTAACAAAACTACTAATTTAATCAAACCGATTTATAAGTATTTGAAATATAAAGTATAGTTTATCTTTCTTACTAGTTAAAAACTAAAATAAAATATTGAATATATGTTAAATGTTAAAAAGACAAATATAGATAGACTGTCAAAAACAAAGACTAGGGAAATATAATTAATGTTTTGGTACTACTAACCGTTTGAGAGATTATGATCAAAGTGCAAATTCCTTTCACCTTAAAAAGGGAAGGGGAATGGGTATCAAACATTTACATTTTGTATTGCTAAAGTTTTTGTTTTATTTCAGTACACACCTTTATATGTTTTAAAAACATAAATGTTATTTTATATAATGTTTTTTAGTCGAGTGAGACCTAGACATCACTGCATTAACTATACAACGCCCAGTTGTAGATTTAGAATTTATTTGAGGAGATGTGTTTATTTATACAAGCTTGATTTATTGATATTTTAACGTAATTTTTAAATCTAGAAGAAAAATAAATACTTGGATGCAATTCCTTGTATTAAATTTAAATATATAAAATCTCTGTTTTTAGTTTAAGAACGCACAAAAACACATGAATCATTATTGTCCATTATATTACCTAAAATTTGTTATATATACTGTATATTTTTAAGGTTAGAAGATAAAATTATTATGCCGCTACGTGGTATACAGAAAGTTATGTGTTTAATTAAAAGATACATGTTGAGTTTTCAGTCGATATACTCATTTTCAAGTATTCTGGATCCTCAAAAGTAGTTTTGGAATGATGTCTTTCTGTCTGTTGTCTGTCGGTTAGTTCATTGTTTTACAACTATAATTCGTTGACTCGGTTTTAATCAAATTTGGTTTGTTCGTATATTTCAGCCATATCCTCATGTTAATGTGTTTATATCTTCTATTTTTTTAAATTTATTAGGAGCAATAACTCCTAAATTGGGATTTTCAACGCAAACAATTTTGATGTAATTAATTGTACTCTTTACCTCCCCAAAACCAATAGTGTTACGTGCGGTCTCTCCAAAAATATTTTTTTTTTATGGGCATAAGACGAAATTTCTCTATACCGACACCACTGATGTTTTCTAAATTTTAGGAAATGTGACACAACAAAATCAAATCCTTAAGCCCTATATAAGTATACTGCTTTATCCTTACTCATTTAAATTTAGCAAACCACAAATTGGCACCCATATTTCATTATAAGATTTTGGTTGACAACTACTGAACTAAAATATATGTTGAAGAAAGGATTTGTTTGGTTTTGTTTTTATTTTGAGGATAGGTTAGTGAGAAAGTTTATGCAATGTTTTTTCACGGTTTCTATCAAACATCAACAAAAAATGAAATGTGTAGCTTAAACTTAAATTTGCATGTTGCAGGCTAAAAACAATGATTTATTTTCATATATTATGGAACGCGTGCTATTTAAATGAAAGCTCTTTGTCGCCTTATATTTGCTGTTCCCTTTTTACAAGAAAAAAGTTTTATTTTTAACAATTTGTAAAGTAAAATCAGCCCAAAATAGTTTTTTTCTGAACGAATTATATTTGTACATTATATGTGAATAAACTTAGATGTATATGTTTTCCACGTTGATGAACTCTAATGTCATGTTTAAATGTCTTTGCTTGTCCAAAATAAAAGACAAAAATATATTTTCTTCAACTACCATTTGCAATATTAGCGGAACACTTTTATTTCTGATTTTATTTATAAATATAATTATCATTTTATCTAAAAAATAATTTATGCTTAAAACTTTGACAAAGAAGAGACCAAGTATTACCAGGAAATGCTATATTTGAAAATATGTTTTTGAATGATATAAACGAATATTAAATATAGATATGGTTTTATTAAAAGAAAACTTTTTAAAATTTATGTATTTTCACAAGAAAGAACACCTAGAATTTAACTTTGAATCCCACTCCTTAAAATATTCATTAAAATGTGTATTTAAATTATAATAAATCTAGTGAAAGATCTTATCCCATTGAAGATAGACGTACCCTCCGAAACGAAACAAGATTGTTGTTACGATCACGTCACCACATTAATTTATACCTGGTACTGATATGAACGTTAAAACCGATGTATAAAGATTTTTGTTTTATTTTCAGAAGTATAAATTTAACAATTGAATAGAAGCAATTTCGTATGTTTAAAAATAAGAAACTTTGTAAAAAAAATGCACAAATGTTTTCACTCTTCCTCATCCCTAGCTGGAAAACATCAAAAACTTTTCGCCAACAAAAATATCAGTTCGATAGATATCATGTAGGGAATTTACATGAGGATAACGATTATATTAAAATGATTTAAACCCATTTTGTACCGCCTGCTACCTCTGGTTGCGTGCTGGGACTTTATGGTCGGTACATGTGTTAGAAGTTAATAGAATTAAGGAAGGAAATTAAATCAATTAATTAAAGAAATACATTTTAGTTTGACTCGTTCGGTTTAATAAGCCAAAACTTGGAAATTTGGATAGTTCATTACAACCTGAACACAAGACAGAATCTAAACTGTAAATGAATAACAATATGTTATTTTAAGTAAATTCATTACATAAAAAGATAATACGCCCTTAAGTGAAATAGAAAAGTATATGCCCTTAAGTTAAACGAATACAAGAAGACAAAATTTTAATTTATAAAGAAAAGACCCCCCCCCCCTAATAGATTTTGAAAGAAAATGCAAGCCCACCCATTAGTACTGAAGTTAATTAACATACAAATAAATTACAAATCAAGAATAATTACAATAGAGTTTACTTAAATTTTAACATTTATTATGCACAATATTGCTTCGTTGGCCAACTATCTATATTTAAAATAAAGAAAAATAAAGATGATAAATTGGTGACGTCACAAAAGTATATGGGTCCAGACTATTAACCTTTATAAGTCTGAAGCTCTGAATCCAAGTAGCTACGCACCTCCCTATAAAAAAAATTACCATGGATTTTATGTGTAGTTTTTTTGGTAGCCTATGCCATAACTTAGATTGAAAATACAGTAGAAAGTTTATATATTACGATAGTCTATGTAAAGCACTGTTGATGAGATGTAAATGTCTGACGTTTGATAAAGTTACTTAGCCTATTAAAACCTGAATTTGAAGAAACAGGTTACCCTATTGTAGAACAACTCGACCATGTGGTGACGGCTGGAGTGTAATATAAATTGGTGTCTAGAGATTGAACTACCAGCAGTTAGAAGAAATCTAGGTTAGTAAAAGCATAGGCTTATAGTTGAAAGTACTAAATGTGTCAGACAGGTAAACCAGCCTAAGCTGGGTAAATATATTAGATCATTTAAATATAAAAATTCATTACTAGTTAACCGTACAGCAAATGAAACTGTCACAAATAAACTGAGATAGATGCACTACAGCATTAACACACTACTGTACAACATGTTACAAAACCAAGTGTCGCTGAACAAGGTGTGTCTCATAGGAGAATCTAACATGGAGTCTACTTTCCAGAAAAATCTAAATGAGTCTAGCAGACTCTCACTCTAATGGTGAAAACTAGAACTACTTGTAATGGGCAAGATAGGCAACTCTTTGCACAAATACAGCTGAGTGTGACAAGCTGCATACCAAAGGAGTATGAATGTCACAGAACTCCCCCCCCCCCCAAAAGACGGAGTCTGGGTAGAAAAGAAAAGAAACGACAAGGTTATGAAATATTGGCTTTATCCAGTGCAATTTCCGACTAACCACCCAGCAAACTCAATACATATACTTAAAACTAGATTAAGAACAGCACAACACTTTGTGCTAACACCTTCACCTTGATGGATACCTTCAAACAAAATTACAAGAGTATGAATATGACAAGACTAACACTAATACACTAATAGATGGACTCGCTGTGTCCTTAGTTTATCATTCATTGAATGATGACTTTTCCAGGGAAACATTCAGGTCTCTGAGTTGAGTATCCACGCGTGAGATCTCAACCTTTGGAGAGGACTGAAATAAGCATGACTGAGCATGACATCTAGCGCTAGATGATTTATTTCTTATTTGGGTATTACATGAAACTTCAGAGGTGATCAGTCTCTGGGTTTCGTAGGTCAAGTCCGGTTTACTTGTAATGCTTACAAGCCTGGTCATGTAACTCTCGTTACACCTTTTGACTGACTAGAGTCAAGAAAAGAAACAAATTGTTTGCATGAAGTGCATTTCCTTCAGGTGGGGTATAATATACTGACTGTATTTGTTGCATTAAGTGTATGGTACCTAGAGAAATGACCGATAGGTTCCTGAGTAGAAGAATAGTGAGGCTTTAGCTGTTCCACATGTGCCTTTTTTACGAAGTTATCAGAATTTGGGAACGAAAGAGCCACTGTGACTGGGGTAAGAAAATCGATTATTTTAAACGGTCCTGACCACCGGGGCATCAGTTTGGCTGCCCGTTTATTGGCTGCTGAACTCAGATTGTGTGCCTTACACCATACAAGGTCACCAATCTTAAAAGAATGCGGTCCACGATTTTTATTGTAGACACGCTCAGACTTCTGATGGGCACGTAAAATGACTTCTGATGGGACTTCTGATGTTGTGCTTGGCTTGACGCCAGATATCAGAAGGATACTTATTTTGTCTGGGCAGAAGATCTTCAATGCTCCAAGTTAAACTGAGCGGGGTGTTGGGCATGATATTAAATAAGACTTTAAAAGGTGAAGTTTGAAGGGTTTCATGTTCGGAAAAGTTAAATGCAAGTTGAAGCCACGGTAATGAATCGTCCCAAGTTGTTTGGCTACTAGAATGGTAAGCAATTAATGCTGACTTTAGGTTTCTGTATACACGCTCCGCATTGTTTGGTTGTGGATGATAAGGAGAAAGGGTGGCATGTTTAACTCCATGTGAAAAACAGTAGTTGCGGAAAACATGAGAAGTGAAACTGGTGGCGTTGTCAGATATCAGGATTTTTGGGAAACCAAAGTTTTGAAAAATGTTTTGGCTTAAGGCCTTATGGTGTTAGAAGTAGTGGAATCTCTGTCGGGGCAAAGCCAGGTGAATTTAGAAAACTGGTCCTCAGCAACCAGTATCATTGTATTGCCTTTCTTTGTTCTTGGCAGTTTGCCGATATAATTAATGTGGATTTTCTCCATGAGACGGGTAGGGACTACGGAAGCTAAATATCCTAATTTAGAACGTTGAGCGGGCTTGCTCACAGCACATGTTTCGCAGCTACGAACCTTTCTAAAAACATCTTTGTTTAAGGTGGACCAGAAAAAATTGTCTCTAACTTTGAATTTAGTTTTTAACAGACCTAACTGGCCTCCTACTGGTGAATCGTGGTAATATTTTATTACCAGGTCTGTTAGACTTTGTGGCATATAAATTTGGTAGCTATGTTCCAGTGATTGGTAAGGCACAAGATTCCTTTATTAATACAGTAGCGTTGTGAGGATTGGCCTAATTCCAAGTCCTTAATTATCGAATTTAAGACTGGGTCTCCGCGTTGATGCACACCTATGTCGTGATAGGCCAACGGGAAATTTGTTAGCAAGCTACTGCATAGGGTCTCGGCAGGTAATGAGACTTCTTGTTCTGCAACCTCCGGCTCAAACATTCTGGAAAGGGAATCTGCAATTATGTTTTAGGTACCTTTTATATGAGCAATATTAAATTTTAAAGAAGTTAGTTTGGCTATCCAGCGGCCTAATTTGCCTAATTGCCGGGGACGTGTTAATAGCCAGGAAAGGGCTTGATTGTCTGTCTCTAACAGGAACTCTCACTGTTCCAAATATTGACGGAATTTTTCCACTCCAAATACCACAGCGAGACATTCGTATTCATAAGCAGATGAAGCCTTTGTCTCTTCTGGGGTTAGGGTACGTGAAGCGTAAGCAATTGTTTGGCGACAACCATCTATCTTTTGGAGTAGAGCTGCTCCTAAAGCAACCGAACTTGCGTCCGTTTGAAGGATAAAGGGCTTATCGAAGTTCGCCATTCTAAGTACTGGAGGTTGTGCGATGGCGTCACGCAGATACTCGAAAGCCTTCTCTTGTTCCGCCTGCCAAGAGAATGTTTGTCCTTTGAGTCGGAGCAGATTCAGAGGTGCGGCGTGCTCGGCAAAATGAGGGATAAATTTATTGAAAAAAAAATTACCATCCCAATAAATCTAGATACGGCCTTGGGATTCTTAGGTCTTGGAAAATTTCTGATGGCCTTGGTCCTTTCAGGGTTAATTTGCACACCACGAGAAGATACCAAGTGTCCAAGGAAACTAATCTCCCCTACAGCAAAACGAACCTTGTCCGGGTTAACGGACAGATGCGCTTTACGCAGGCGAATGAGGACTTCGCGTAGATGTAAAACATGCTCGTCCCAAGAGTTGGAATAAACTACTAGATCGTCTAGGAAGTTAAAAATATATTTAAACTTAATATCAGAAAATACTTGATCAATGAGACGTGTCAAGACTTGAGCACCAGTACAAAGTCCAAACGGGTTTTTGTAAACTGGTAAACTAACCAGGGGGTGCAAAAACTAGTGAGGTGTTTGGATTTCTCTGAGAGTGGGATTTGATGATATGCTGAGTTTAAATCAAAAACAGTAAAGTATCTGGCTCCCACGAACCAATTAAAAGACTGATGTAAGTTGGGAAGAGGTACCGCTTCTATAACTATGTGTTGGTTCAATTTACGTTAGTCTATAACTATGCGAGGTTTCTTCCCAGAATGCTGAACAAGAAAAGCTGGTGAGGAATAAGACGACTTGCTGGTTTCTACTACTCCCTTTTGCTGTAGATCCTGGAAATGGTTACGCAAGAACTCCATTTTGTTAGGAGCTAGTTGGTATGGTTGGCTCTTGACTGGAACGTTGTCTTTGAGAACGATTTCGTACTCAATCAAATCTGTGAGTCCCAACGCCTTGGTGAGTACATAATCGCGGATTATTTGCTGGATAGAGGGTTTATTTCTTTCACTCAAGTGTCCTAAAGGATCGACTGAAATATGGGTAGTACGGGCCAAACCAGCAAGTGGATTTGCTTTCTTATGAAAATTTAAGAAAGAAAAAGAAACGTTCTTCTGAAAAGCAAACGCGAATGTGCATTGGGATAAATTTAATGAAAGTTGACTTTTATAAATAAAATCGGCTCCTAATATCAGGGGGCAAGTCAACTGGGATGCCACGAGGAAACTGAAAGTCCAACTAAAGTGTTCTATTTGAATATGACACTTGCAAGCAAAAGCAGTCGGAAATCTCTCATTAGAAGCCGTTACACAATCAGAAACTACTTCCTGTATACTTTTAATTAACCCTAAAGATTTGATTTTAGTGAAAAGGTCAGAAGACATTACACATATTACTGATCCAGAGTGAAGTATGGCATTGACCTTAAAATTTTTAAATTGGACTTCTACAAGAGGTAGCAGCCGACTTGTCAAACCTTTAGTTTTTAAAGGGACAATTTTATTGCGTTGAGAATTGTTCGACTTCCTGAAAGATCCCGAACTACTTCTACCCCGCCCAGCAAAAGAGCGACAATTCCAAATATAGTGACCAAGAGAATTGCAAAAATAGCATCGGGGAGTCAACCCTTTATCTTTACGAAAAGCGTTATTTAAATTTTCCTTGCTACGAAACCACTTTGATTTATATATGAAGGGGACCACATGAGTTGAGTGTTTATTTGCTATATTATATTTGTTGTTCTGAAATTAATGAGTTAGAGAGGAAAACCAGTTTAGTTTCCTCTCCGAAGTACGTTTTTTGGAAACTGTGCGTGTCGGGAATTAGGGGATGGCCTGTTCCTACAATTTAGACTTATGTGTCCGGTCTGCCCGCAACTATGACACACTATTGGCGACCTTCAAGGTCTATAAAATTGCCTGGGAGTGGATTGGTTGGCCACAACTGATGACCTTTGCTGGTCTACAAACATGGTGTTATTTACCAGGGCGCACAATCTATCTATATCATTGAATGTTTTGGGTTTTTCTGCGAACGTAAGGCAGTTTCTTACCTGTGGGGACCACCCATCTATAATTACGTCTACTATTTCAGGTTCACTCAGGTCAATGAGCAGTATTTGGGCTGCCTCCCTTATATCACCAACGAAATTGTGCAAAGTTTCATTTAGTACTTGTGGACGATAGAAAAGGTCCTGAGCTAGAGTATTAAGACGCTTGGTGGGAACAAACAGCTTTATAGCTTCCTCATGGAAATCATGAAATGAGCTATGTTTCAAAAGACAGGAATTTAACGGTCCATGTGCATATGGCAACAAAAGAGTCAGAATTTGAGACTTAAGGTCTGGGTATATTTTACATAAGTTTATTGAGACTTTAATAAACTTAAATAATTGGTCTAAATCAAACCCATCTGTGTGAGGAAGGGTCGACTAAAGTTTCTCTGCCGGATGTTTCAACTTGCCATATAGGGGAGCTGAAAAGGTACAAGTTGAATTATTATCACTAGAACTATTAAGTGGTGGGTCAGAAATTGCACAGGTACCAACAAAAGGTAGAGTAAGCCCGCATTCGTTGCTAGGACCAGGAAGTGGTATGTCAAGAGGTGTGGGTGTTGTTATAATTGGCAAATCCCCTGTTGGAGCAGGTCCGAGGCTCCTCAGAAAATCGCTGCAATTTTTGAAAGGAAAACCCAACATTTATTCCTTAAGGGATAGAAAAGCTGCTTTTAACTCTTCTGCCTGTAATTCTGTAGCTTGTATATTTAATAAAGCCTGTTCAATTAAAATTACTCTTTTTTGAAAAACATCAGCTCTATAACTAATCTTGAGATACATGTCAGAAATGGTTTTATCTAAATTATCTATATCGTCTATCAAGCCGCAGAGATAGACTTTAGCCTTAGAAATTTCGTTAAACAAAGACTCAGCTGAAAAACTACTTAAGTCAGGTTCAACTTTCTGCTGCAGTAAGGCTCTGAGGCTTGACCTCATCCTTTCCAATGTGTCTACCCTTCCACCTCTGATCCCAACCTCGAAAGCTAGCTCAGTCTTTTTTAGGACATCTACTATTCTAATTAAGTCACCCATTGCTCAGAAGCATGTGTTACAGATAGCAACTAATACAAAAAAAAAAATTAAATCAGAAATGAAAAACACCATACAGAAACTCCCGACAGGCACTTGACAGCTCACAACCTTTAATTACTTTAATTACCTTAACTACTTCAATCCTGATGGGCTATAAATTGCTTTAGAGAGATAATAAATAAATGAAAATAAAATAATTTGAAATTATAAAACTGAAACAACAAAAAAAGGGGAAAAAATGGCAGTCCCAAGAAAAAAGATTTTATAGATTTTTTGTATTTTATAATAATTTTATTAAGGTTTATTAGTTTTATTTTATTATTATTATTATTTCTTATTGCTTAATGAGTTTAAATGTATTTAAAAAAAAATATTTCAATTCGGTAAAGTTTACTGTGACACCCTCAGATTCTTCGTTAAAAAAAAATATTCCACGTGAAATCGGGGTTTACAAAAAATAACCACGCTCTGCTACCATTAACATGTACCGCCTGCTACCACTGGTTGCGTGATGGGACTTTATGGTCGGTACATGTGTTAGAAGTTAATAGAATTAAGGGTGGAAATTAAATCAATAATTTAAAGAAATACATTTTAGTTTGACTCTTTCGGTTTAATCAGCCAAAACTTGGAAATTTGGATAGTTCATTACAACCAGAACACAAGACAGAATCTAAACTGTAAATGAATAATAATATGTTATTTTAAGTAAATTAATTACATAAAAAGATAATACGCCCTTAAGTGAAATAGAAAAGTATATGTCCTTAAGTGAAAAGAATACAAGAAGACAAAATTTTAATTTATAAAGAAAAGACCCTCCCCTAATAGATTTTGAAAGAAAATTGCAAGCCCCCCCCCCCTTAGTACTGAAGTTAAGTAACATACAAATAAATTACAAATCAAGAATAATTACATTAGAGTTTACTTAAATTTTAACATTTATTATGCACAATATTGCTTCGTTGGCCAACTATCTATATTTAAAATAAAGAAAAATAAAGATGATAAATTGGTGACGTCACAAAAGTATATGGGTCCAGACTATTAAACTTTATAAGTCTGAAGCTCTGAACCCAAGTAGCTACGCACCTCCCTATAAAAAAAAATTACCATGGATTTTATGTGTAGTTTTTTTGGTAGCCTATGCCATAACTTAGATTGAAAATACTGTAGAAAGTTTAAATAATACGATAGTCTATGTAAAGCACTGTTGATGAGATGTAATTGTCTGACGTTTGATAAAGTTACTTAGCCTATTAAAACCTGAATTTTGATGAAACAGATTACACTATTAATTGTAGAACAGCTTGACCATGTGGTGACGGCTGGAGTGTAATATAAATTGGTGTCTAGCCATTGAACTGGCAGCAGTTAGAAGAAATCTAGGTTAGTAAAAGCATAGGCTTATAGTTGAAAGTACTAAATGTGTCAGACAGGTGAACCAGCCTAAGCTGGGTAAATGTATTCGATCATTTAAATATAAATATTCATTACTAGTTAACCGTACAGCAAATGAAACTGTCACAAATAAACTGAGATAGATGCACTACAGCATTAACACACTACTGTACAATATGTTACAAAACCAAGTGACTCTGAACAAGGTATGTCTCATAGGAGAATCTAACATGGAGTCTACTTTCCAGAAAAATCTAAATGAGTCTAGCAGACTCTCACTCTAGTGGTGAAAACTAGAACTACTTGTAATGGGCAAGATAGGCAACTCTTTGCACAAATACAGCTGAGTGTGACAAGCTGTATACCAATAGGAGTATGATTGTCACAATTTTAAGAAACGTTTTTGGACTTACGCAACTATCCGAAAAATTTAAGTTATCGAAAAAATAATGACGTTCAGATATATTGCCAAAACATGCCTACATATCAAATTAGATTAAAATAGGTACACGCGTTTGAACTATAAAGAACTATAGAAATCTATAAAAAAACACTTGTTCAGGTGACGAAATCTATAAATCGATTTAGAAGTAAAAATACGACATACCCTTTTTTGATCCATCAAATCTTTGTCTATAAACGTCGTATAACATGATACATTCTCATCTTTAAAAGAATGAAGATAAATACTAGTGAAATTTTAAAAAAATGCATGTAAAGTGAATGTTTATAAGCACTGATATAATCTGTCTAGTACAAAGGTTATCTTCATTCTTTATATGATTGTGTATTAGAAATAATGTAGTAGCCTTTTTTAATTAAATCGTTGTATTATACATCCGGAATAGGTAAATAGAGTCCTATAATTTTTCTACGGGAACGTATGGGTAATATTATAATTGAAGAAGCTGATTACATCCCAAGCCAAACATCTAAATCCTTGAAGTTTACACGCTTCATCTACGAGAGTTATTTAAGCTACGCATTTCTATCAGAACTCAAAACTTAAAAACCTACAAAACGTTTATTCATTACAAAATCTATTAAATTGACAAGTTGTCTAAGATTTAAAAAAAACACTATATATTTAGAATAATATGAACATATTAAACACACGTAAAAAGTTAAAATTACGTTATTACATCTATCACAATGGTTACTTAATGATTTTGTGTGTTTATTTAGGTATTTATCCTTTATAGAATTTACCCTAATAGGATACTCGAGTGAATCTAATACTTACCAATGAAAACTATATTTCAAACCTAAGGGACCTAATTAGATGTTACCCTAGACTATTTCCAGAATTTATATATTCAAAATTTGTTTTTAATTTAGTAGAACAACACACGTACTATGATCAAAGCTCTCCAAAATGACAGTTTTTGAGATTATAAATCCAATTTTTCTGAACCTCTAAAAGATTTTATATACGCATTATATATTCCCTTTTAATAAATTGCATGTTGCTATATTAGTTTTATTTACTACTAACATGCTTACTTACAATACATAGAGTACAATGAAAACAACGCCAACGACGATGGACCGATGGCATGGTGAAAATAACTTTGTTTAGTGTTTTGAGGCCATGAAGATCAGTCAGAAAATGGATGTATTTTTTTATTACATTTAACAAACATTTCCTGTACTTTGTATACAGGGCAAGTAAAATTATAAAAAAATTAAAACTCTGTTTGGAATATTTGTTAGGGGTAATGTTTTCTTGTTAATTTAGGAATACAGAAAAGGATAATCATTTAACGAAAAATAAGTATATACCGTTTTAGATTTTCTATAGAATCACCTTGGTATATTACTTTACTTGTAGAAAAATATTTGTACTTAGTTTCTTGAGAGTATTCTATGGTGGTAATAGATAATTTTTTCTTGTTAAAACTACACTTTAAATTTTCTGTTTTTAATGTAGAAGTATTAAAAATAATTGTATTAGATTTTTAAACGATTTAGGAACTCAAGTTATTAACAGACCAAAAATACATCTCCTCGCCCACCCATCCCTATAACTAAATAAAAACCAACTAAACAATTCGTCATCCAAACTTTCAATTCTGTAGTTGTCAGTCGAACACTGAACATAAGCCATAGACTTTGTATTTATCAAATATATATATATATATATATATATATATATAAATTTAAAAGGTATTAATTTTGTTTCGCTTATACTATAAATGCATCATCAGGTTATTTGATTAAAATTAAATTATTATTGACAACGATGAAGGAACATTTTTGTTTTTTACTGATTTTACAAGACCGTAATATTTTTATTTGCTTTTTTCACAAGGGTTTGATTTATTAGTTTTCATATTTTACTAAAATTAAAAATCTTGGATGAATACATAAAAAATGACTTTTGAGATGCAATAATTACTAAATTATTGGAAATTCAATCATTCCATACAATAAAATGACATTATTATAAAGCTGAAAATGGATTTCCGCACCATAAGTTTGTTGCAATAATGAACTCTATGGTTGATATTAAAAAATATTTGAATGGGGTTAAAATAAAACATGGAGAAAAAACTATTATTATAATTAAATCAATTGAATACTTTCAACTCCAAATAAAATAAATAAACTGAGTTAATTTTATTTCATTTTTATTTGTTTTGTTTTTTGATTATGCCTTTGTGAGTACATCCGTATAATATTTATTCCACAATATCAGAAGTTCCTCATCAACAATGTCAATTCATTTTTTAAAGTATGTACTAAGATTTTGAACAAAAGAATTGACTAATATTAAATTACAGTACCGGTTTTTTAGTAAATAAACATTATACTTATTTTTTCTTTGTCTATTTTCTTCAAAATATGTTGCATCGTTTTATTTAAGTTTGTGTTAAATGTAAAAATTTTATGGTATTGTGGTATTATGTTATATGCACTTGGGTGTTATAAGTTTATAAAATGTTGGGAAATAGAAATAGAGTTCATAATTTTTAACTTTAAAAATCACGATAGTAAATTAAGTAAAAGTGTATCTTTTATATAAAAGAAATAATAAATAATAATCGCAAGATATTAGGTGGTATGAATTTTTGATCATCTATTTTTCGTCTCTTTGATTTGTGTATTTGCAATATCTGTTGAATTGCGAGGTAAGAACATAACGTCATTTATTGAGAAAAAATATTTATCTCTAATACTGTACATCTTTTTACCACTTTAATATATAATCTCAATCAATTTCATTTATAATAATCAAGTAAATTATAATAATATAGGATGTAATGATTTTATACTGAGTTTTGTATATACTTTTCATTGTAACTACTATTGTGTTTTATACTTAAGCCAAAAATAAACCTTGGTTAGTGTCTTCTACCTATGATAAATCAAACTAAATCGTTTGAAAAATCTGCAAATTGTTCATGAACAATTATGAAAAGTTATCGCACAAAAGTATATTGCAAGAAGTAATTTTGTATAACTTAAAGCCCGATTTATATACATTTCATTTTATGTTTGTAAAGAAATCTACGTTTTAGCCGATGTTTTTAAATCACTCTAATGTATTTTGTAAGTTATATCAAAGTGTAAAAACAATTTAGGGAAATGAGTGGTAACAACATATTGAAATGTGCAGATTGCTATTAGATGAACTATTGGAATTAAAAATGTATGACCTTTACTCGAAGAATAATCACAATAAATATTCTAAATTAAACAGCTTTTCCATGTCAGGTTGTAAAACATCAAAAACACATATTTAAAAAAATAAAAATAGAAATAAATATAGTTAGGTATAGAATATTTTTTGTATATATAAGTTGTGTTCAAAACTTTCATATCTATTTTAATTTTTTAAATTAATCTTGTTGATAAATTGTAAATTAGTGGTCATATACTGTACATTGCTGATAGAGGTGCGTCTAGATTTCGTCAAAAAAATCAGTTGTTAATGATAAATAAAGGGTTCAAATACTCAACGAAATACCTAGTAGATTCAAGGATTAAATAAAACAATCAAGCTAAAATTTCAAAATTATTTATATAATATAAATGAGTTACAATTTTTTTACCTTCCAATAAAATAAAAACCTGGTAGATTGTTTGGTTAGACGGTTATCATGATGAGAACTAAATGAGGTCAACTTAACAACTAGAGACTTTGGGGTGAAATACCATAACCAATATTAAACGTTATATGTTTCAGATCTCTATTATTGTTTAATATTGTTAAATGAAATTGTAATTTCGAAATCAGAGTTGTTCAAATAAAATAATTTTGGATAACCATAACTGTAGTTATGGGACGAATCATCCATTTTAAGTGCGTATGCTACTCCATTTCCAAACTGTGAATGTCGTTGGTTGGAGTTTTTAAACTAAATTCCGATTCCATTCGCCTTGAATATGGATGGATTTATAGCATCATACCTTCATGCCGGTATATTGTACTATTCAAATGATTCATTGAAGGTGTAACACCGATATGCGGAATCGTCGAATTGAAGCCAAGTTTGAAATTCTATATTCAATAACCAAACGGGCGAAATAACGACGCTGACGAAGGAATGCGAATAATCTCTTTTCAAATAAAAAAAAAAAAGTTTTAAAAATTTTCCAGGCTTATTTACCTTCATTAGAAATTGAAACAAATCGCATGTGTTTTTGTACTACATATTAACTGTTAATTATAGACGCAGAATGATCATTGTTTGAACATATTTGAGGATGGGAAAGAGATTTCGCACTATTAATAAACTTTAACTTATGATACGTTATAGGAGAGAGTTCATGATAAAAACCTAAATCAATGACCAAAGATATGTATTACACAGGTCAAATTTCTCTTATAGATAATTTTTAAATATGATATAAAAAAATCAGTATTCCTTTTCGATATAATAAAATATTCAATGTTTGTGGAGATTTTCCGAATATAATATTGTCAGTTGCCGAATGTACTGTAGTTAGTCAGTTGAAAGTCTAGTTATCAATATCTTAAACATGCAGACAGAACACACACCTAGATGTCTAGGCCTATGTTCAGAAACTAAACCTAATGAAAAAAACACCCAGGACAAACCCTGAGAGGTCAAAAACTAAAAAAGAAATTCATATGTGATCAGGAAACCACAAGTCAAGAGATCATGAACGGAGTACACAGCTGCTGACAAATACCAATCAAACTAGGTCTGTTCACAACCACAGTCACAGAACAAATAACGATTGTGAAACTCGGTCGTTATCGTGTAAGTTAGGCACTTGATAACGGGAGTTGATTTGTAGCCTCGAAACGTCGCGTATGGTTTCTTATACACAATGGATGGCCAATGTCCGAACAAATAATAACATAAATATAAATATTCCACGATTAAGTAATAATTTTAAAAATATAATGCCTTAAGGTTAACTTTAGTAAGTTGTCTTGTGTGTTGAGGTGTGATGTTCCGCTTTGTTGTTGTTTCTACGTCCGAAGATCTGCATTACATGAGGATATAACACGTGAGTTTCCTGTTACCTAAAGCTCGAATAAGTTTATATCTACGTTTAAAAACATAAAGCTGAATGACTGTATTGAATTTTAACAATGTTTTTGGAAATATTGTGTAACTCTAATGAATATATTGCTATTTTATAAACAACTAGATGATCCGGTAAACTTCGTACCACCTAAATTTGATTTGATTGTAAATCTTGATAAATGATTTTCAATCCTAATCAACTCCAATACATTGAGATAGATAATATTAGCCACTTTGGGTAAAGTTTGAGTTTTGTTTGGTTATTAAATGAAATTCTTTGTAAATCAAATTAATTCAATTATTTTGTTTATTTACATGAAAGATAAATTAAGTTTACATTCAATACAAAGCTTTGTGGTAAACTATGTTTTTGGTTTTGTTTTCCAGCGCGTAAATAAACAAAGATAATGGCTTTCCAACACGGGAACACGCGACATACAATTGTCTATGTGCGAAACACGGAAACTCCAAGTTAATTCCGCATACTTCCAACGACTGGCCTTGTGATTTGTTGATAGTCATAGCGAAGGCTAGGGGAATTGCAGCCGTTTAAATTGGAATGGCAAGTCCGTTGGAACCATCGGGATACGCGGAATCAAAACATCCTCTCGTTTGTACTTTCCCTTGATAATCGTCGCCTCGATGACGTTGTTCATAAGCTTTTTCACAGCCTGTCTCGTTCCATTGCATAATCGAGGTTGATTGATGTTACGCAACAGGATGATTACTGAGCCTACTTTCAATTGCAAGCTGTGAGGTGGTAATCCAGGCAATTCTAGCGAATTCAAAAATTCTGTGGGATAGTTGACTACCTCATCCTGGTTGATAACTGTGTCAATAGATTTGAAGGAAAACAACTGTCCTGGGATTACATTTGGAATTGACGCGTTGAGATCATCGACATCTTTGTTTTTCGCCGCCAATATGGCTCTTTTACTCAGCCAATTATGGTTTTTGAAGTTCTGCGTTACGTTTGGAAAAACACGCTAAATGAGCTCCTCTTTCGATTCGGTCAACAGACAGAAATCATTGGGCAATGTGATGAGTCCAGTCGAGATGTCAATTGCGATTTTGCCATTGCCAATGTCCAATAATTGGTTCGAAAATACATCTGCATTTCGATCTTGTTGCAAAAACAATCGCATGTTAGTCGTCAATCTGAGTGTCTTCACGTGCCGCCACAAATTTGATGATTTTAAGCACGCGTTTAGTTCGTCGGCCACAGGTGATAGTGGAATAACTGGAAGAGTCTGACGAAAATCACCAGACAACAGAATCATGGCTCCACTAAAAATGTTTTTATTGTCTTGATGATCTTTCAACGTTCTGTCTAGCGCCTCCAGTGACCTCTTGTGGGCCATTGTGCATTCGTCCCAAACTATCAATTTGCCTATTTGTAGAATCTTCGCTATTGGGCTATATTTTGCGATGTTGCAAGATGGAGTTTCGCTGATTAATATAAAGTAATAATACAAAACGGTATATAATAAAGTAATCAATACAAAACAAGTTTATGTTATAAAAACCAATAAGTAAATTTCAGTTAAAATATTTATCTTCAAAAGGAAGTACATTCTTCAGTAGAAAACGTCGTTCTGGACATTAATTGTGTCTTAAAGTTACAATTTGTATAATAAGGCATTCTTCTATTTTAGTAAGAAAATATCCATTACCAGAAGGAAAAAAAATTACTAAGATTTATCATACTGTCAGTAAATATATTAGGCTGTATACAATACCTTATAATATTACACACATTTTAAGACACCCTTCCTTTACAGTTGCGTGTTTAGTTCCTGCTCAATTCCCCCTTTGTAACGTAGGGTTGCCACCCTTCCTAAGGGTTGGGCCAACTCCTCACAAATCACTACACCTTCTACTTATTTGTAGATATCTATGTTTACGAATTAACGTAATATAAATTTTGTATCGTATTTCACTCAAAAAATAAATAAGTTAAGAAATAATAAATAATGACAATATACCTACATGAAAAATAAGGAAAGAATACATTTCAATGATGTCTTGTTTAATCGATCGAAAGTTTGCTTACATTTAATATTAATTCACAATATCCAACAATTATATATATATATATATATACAGTATATATATATATATATATATATATATATATTATAAATATTCTAGATTAATGGAATTTATTTTCAAAATAAATAAATTTAGACTTCTGTGATCACTAAAGTCTATAGATGTTTTAGGAACCCTTTATTTATGCTCATTATAAATATAACTTATTTTCCGAAGCATAAGTACAGGTATATGATATAATTAACAATTAAATAAGGTTTTATACACTAACTTAAGGTTTCTATTAGGAAAATAAATTTAATTTAAATCCTAAAACATGTATATTTTTGTTTGTTATCGACAGCTTATTAGATAAGATATGATAACAATTGTAAAGAAAAAACAGGGAAGAAATAAGACATTGACTTTAATTTTTTGATAGAAGAAGGTTGCTAAGCAAGAGCTCTTACCTTACCGTAAATAAAAAGGGGGCTGGGTGCGGGTGTACGAGAGATTTGTAAATTATGTAAATAGAAAAAATATCCCTAGATGCTTAACGGACTTTTAAATTCAGTTCCAGAAAGAAACCGACTCTACTTAGTTTAGGGAAAATCCTCAGGTTTACTATTTAAGGTTTACTCAGGTCGAGTTTCTTTTTTTTTTGCGGATATATCTGTTAGTGGTTCCCAGCTCAAAAATGTACTAAATTCGCATTTTGGTCATATTTTGAATTTTTTTAAAACTTAAAAAATAATTTGGTGGTAGCTGTCAAAATTATAAGAACAAAAAACATCAACAGAAACATATAAATTTTTTTTTTTAAACCTGTTAGTTTTTTAAAAACCTGTTAGAGGACATCTGTCCCAAAATAGTGGTTCGTCAGTAATCGGTAAAAACCAAAACAAGACTAGTATATATACCTGACTGTATAAAGAGTGGTATATGAAGCGAGATCTTACAGATTCCCATGCCCTGATCTCACTATAATTGTGTACCTGAGGGATGTTACTTCGGTAGTTTTTAGTCAAACGTAAAAATGAAACATGGGCGCCATCATTGAAAGCATATTTATATAGGGCCTAAACATCATGTCTTGTAGTACCATAAATCGTATTAGATTAAAATCGAGAATTTCAGTGCCTAAACTGGTTTAGCTTTTTACTTTCAATTTTACACACGAGTTTAACCTAACAATTTTTATATATCAGTAAAATTTGAATAAAATTGGTAAAATCGATTATGAGACGTTACGTATTTTGTTTCTCCCAAATAACTCAATAACCGCCATGATTGGATATTTTTTTTTTTGTTTGGACCCTTAGAGAAGCCATTTGAACGAAATTTAATCAAAATCGTTAGAGATTATTTTGATAAAATCTAATTATTTGTTTATGTGTTTTGAAAGTACTTGTATATTTGGAGCTATCATAAATGTTTGAGGAGGAAATATCGCCAAAATAAATACACATACATAAGTTGATTGAAGTATGTTGACAGATTATTTCTACAGAAAAACCATACGAAAAAAATTGAAATCAGGTGACCTTAGAACAGATAAACCCGCAAAACCTTGAATTAGACTTTTTTGCTCCATCATATAATATCTCTGTACTACGTATTTTTTAGAGAAAAACAAATATTTATGAAAACACAATATTTTCAATTCTTTCAAACATTCTGTGAACAATGTTATTTGAGAATAAAACTAAATAATAATCATCTGAATTCCATTTACTACAAACCAATTTGAAAAAAAAACACAACAAACTTTACTAACTTTGAAATTTGAACGAACTAACGTCTTTATGAAATCTTTTGACATGGAAAAGAACTCAGACTGGTTGGAAACGCATTACTTGTGTCAAGATACGTGACTGTGAAAATTCCTAACGACATTTACAATCAAAGGAGAGACATTGTTGTCTTATGTTCATAGTGGAGAGGCTTCTCAGTAAAACTTCTATAAGCACTTGTTCATTTAATGACTGCATTAGTAGTAGGTTAGTAATTACTCCGTTTTCGTGTAATAATGGAACCCAACAACATTAATTACGAATCGACATTGGTTTCTGTTGTAAATAATTAAAAGAGAAATTATCTTAATAATTTCCCAATTTAGACATAGCTATATACTTGACACACAATTTCTTAATTTCATTAATATATCATTTCAATGAAGAATACAGAGTGTCTAGTAATGTATTTGTATTAGTGTGTGTAAAGAAAGGTGTATACATAGGAGTAATTGTTCATCCAATATACAATAGCTTTTCTTAGCTGTATTTTGTCATAAAAATTGTTTTATAACGTCAGGCAATATTGTGTTTATACTCCGCTATTTTAAGGCGGTTAATACCAGGTGAGCCATTATATAGTTTCAGTTTGGCTATAAATGTCTTATTACGTAGTAATGAAGGGGTGAAATTCAAAGTAACCTGTAGAGATATATTGTGCCCCCGATTTTTAAAAGACAGGGAACTCCCGTCTAGAGAAGCTCCTCGACAACAAAGTGCAACACACGACGTCAGACATGAAATGCGTCAGGAGTAATTTTCTTCTCTACATAAATCTGGTATCCCCGCAGACTTCTCGCCCTTTAGTACATTACTACACGGCATTTATCTAATAGATTATGTTGTCGAATCTCCTCTTTTCTCTTGGTAGAAATTGCAGAGATCATAAATTTATATTCCGATCTTTCTAAGTCAATAATAGCCCGATGGAAATCCTGTCAGAGTTTTTATTGCACATCTACTTAGTTTTATTAATTCTCTCGATCGTATTCAATAGAAGTTCTTTGGCCAGTCTAGATATAATTTTATTCGTGTTCCTCTCAGGCCTCGGATCATATATCCCGACAGAAAGTCCAGTGGCGGAAGCGGGATCTTACTTATGCCTTGTTGCTTAAAAGCCTTTCTTCACCTTACGATGGGTGCTTCCTCTATCAGGGGAATGATTCTTCCTGAGTTGCATATTGGATTAATTTCTGCTAGGTTGATTTTCTCCACGATGTCGAGGAATTATGGATGACTCTTAATGCTGATTAGAATTACAAAGAGTATGCTAATTTTATCACCATACTTTAATTTAATATTTAATACAATAATAATATGTTATTATTGTTCATTTTCGCATATCTCTTCTAGGTTTTTTTCACAAGGAGCTAGTTAAAGGATGACCCATCAGCTTAGTCGAGTAAGTCTAAATACTGTAGGAGGACACTAAGTATCACACAGACTCCATGTGCTAAGTAGCGCCCCATCATGCTCATGGTCTACCTAAAAAATAAACTAATAATATAGTAAACCAACAAGTAAATGTACTTTATCAATTTTTCACCCCTGAACTATAATTTAAGAAAATATTATTATAAAATAAAATAGAATAACAAATAACATTATGAAACGAGATAAAACATTACTCTTGAATTAATAAAAATATCAAAACGAAGCACTCAAATTATAATGTTGTTTGTTAAATGAATGAAACAAAAATTTAACTTTGAATATGTAGTGCATACAACGTACAGAATAAATAATTAGTAACACATCTTTCAAATTTCACAAATTTTTCCACAAATATGTTGTGAGATTTAACGCATGTATTAATAAATTATTTAGTTTATAACGACCGACAGCCATAGTTCCAATAATAGTTTTTTGACTCAGACGGTCTCAAAATGTGTGTTCTCTAATCCAAATTTAAGAAAACCCTGCACATGTTTTTTCCTCATCACATTACTTTATCCAAATTACCTCTCTGTGAGAAAGTATAACCTACGAGATAAGCGTTTGTAAACATACAAAATGATATTCTAATTAGATCGACGAACTAAAATGTAAATAACTGTATTTGTTCTTATTAACTGTTGGATATATTAAATAACAAAATATTACCCAAAACACCGTGCATTGTAATTATTTATGTGGACTTCCCGGAAGTTTCAAGAGTCATTTGTGTTCTGTATATTATCTAGTGTTATAGAATAATTATTTGATTAATAGTAATTAAAAATAGATCTTGTGTAGACCCTGAGGTGTAACAAATACTTAATATTTTTGGTGATTGTTAAAGTGCATTCAAACTAATGTATTCATTTTAAAAACCATTAATTATTGTGTTATTAAATTATTATTTCAACATTATAATATTATAGACCCTAATTATTTCAAAATACATATTTTGATCATTTTAATAATAAAATAATAATTTTTACCATCATTGAATAATTGTGGTATTAGTTGTGTGTATATGTCAATGTTCAATTATTATTTAAAAGTAATTTTTGTTAATAAAGATTACACAGATTTACTCATTGTGGACGAGAAAAGTCATTAAACATACATACAATTTATAAGTATTAATTGCATTAAAATATTTAATAACAAATAATTAATTAAATATTTAATATGCCATATAAAACTCCTCCTACTTCTATATCGTAATAACAAACTATATGAAAGGTAAATTGAATTGAAACGCATTGTATTGTCAGGACAATACGGTTCTAGTAGCAACAAAGTTGACACAGAGCTTTAAACAAATACTTCGTACCAGAACCATAACTTTCACATCGTTATTCAGTTTACGAAACAAGAAGTGACAGCGATTGTGATATAATAACACTTAACGAAAACGTTATATAGTCGTCTCAAATATCTTAATGTTTCATAAGAGAAATCATCTGTTTGTTAGTTTACTATCCGTAGATTCTACGATACACCGTAAGTTTGATAAAAAAGTTCATTTACAAAAATACATTTGTAAAGTTTTCTATAACATACTTTAAGCAACCGTTCTCAAATAGGTCGCAAATTTATTTCCACTTTTTAATCATCCTAAGTACCAAAAACATATTTTATTAATTTTCCTGGAAGGAGTTTTGGATTATCATATTCAAAGTATGATACACATTTAATATTGCCAAATGTAGTTTTAAGTATATAATAAAATAAAATCCAAAGGAAAAAGTTTGTAATTGATAGACAGTTGGAGGAAAGGTTTTTAACAAGCTTTAGTTTAAGAAAAGGTGGTAGCTTCAATGGGAGATTCACGTATTAAGAAGTGTAACATTCGCATTGTTATACTAAACCTTGAATTTTGAACTATATTAAACAATCTATCAATAAATCAAAAGAAAGCGCTTAGCGAACTGTGAATTTTTCGATAACAATAATGAAAAGGTTTGCACAAAAAAAAAAAAAAAAAAAAAAAAAAAAAAAAAAAAAAAAAAAAAAAAAAAAAAAAAAAAAAAAAAAAAAAAAAAAACAGTGGATTATGAAATGTAATGACATTGTAGACTGAGGTCTGATTTATAATAAAAATTTCATGATATAAAACTATAATTTAGAATGACTGGAACATAATAATTCTTATGTGGCAGTGCACCAAAATATTATTCTGAGATTCACAGACCATATTTCACTCATTACGAGAAACAGAGTGGCGATATAAAAATAACTTGATGTGTGCTTTATCTAATTATTTACTCTAATAATGATTGAAATACCTCTCTAAATTAATTGTACAAGTAAATATTGAGTTATATTATTGATAATGAACATAACTTATAAAGTAGGAATCATCTAGTAGGCCTAATAAATATAATATTTTATATCAGTTTGACTATGAAAAATTATAATTTCAAAATCTAATAATTCATAATATGAAAATAATTATTAAAATACTACTATTATTTAATAATCACTAGATAAAATACAGAATGAATAAAAGAAAGTGATAAGAAAATATATTATTAATGATGGTATTACTAATTACAGCAATAACGGTAATAACTTACATATAATTTTTCCTCGACATTACTTAGCCTATAAATAGTAATAAGCACTATTGTCAATGTTTGTATTTTAGTTTATTTCAGCACAGCGACGGCAAATTTTTACCTGGTGCTCTTCACAAACAGCCTTATTGCAGGAATAACAGTAGGTCGTGGTATGCCTTTGTTTCACGTACGAAAACTCGTTGCAATATTTTCTTGCCCCTTTTCTTGTTGAATAGTTTCTGAAGATGTTGCTTCAATGTTCAGAAGTGAGTTTAAAGAAGTCTTCAAAGATTTAGTAATAGCAGTCTTTTAGAGTCTTATTTTTTGCCACTCTTCGCATAATTGTTTATGGAGCGTGAGCATAAAGTTTTGCTTGTTTAATACGAGTTTGCAATCCTGGTTTCTTCTGAAATAGTTGTGGGAGTAGACTACAAATGCATGGATTTAGCAATATTCATCATGTTGTAGAAGAAACACATACTCCATCTCTTTATCTTCCTGCCATGATTCATGGCGTGACACATCTGATCAAAGCTGTCTACAGCACCTTTGGATGAATTATACGTCATAATTACTTCGGGCTTCTTAGTTTTGCGGTTGACAGTTTTTTCACCTTGCAAGGTTGAAGCAGCACAAGCTTATTTTTATTGAGTTTATAGGACACTACAGTCACATCATCGTGAAACAAGAAAATAGATGAGTTAGGAGCTCTACCTTGAACCTTCTTTTCCGTAAACACGGGTGGGAAATGGGGATTATTCTTCCTTATAGTCCCAACAACGGTCTGTTTGTCTTCTTTGAGCATGTTCTCAATTTAAGGAACGTTTGGTTAGGTTAGAAATAGGACCGAACTTCAGGAATAGGACCTGGTCTAATATCGACAATGTTCTTCCTGGATATTTTGCCAGTTTTCACTTGACTATCACAGTTCCAAACCTAGTCATTTTTTCCTTTGATCCAAACTACTTTTACTATTTCACCAGGGAAATTGATTACGTTTGAATTTGTGTTATATTCTTCGGGAATATTGGCTCCTTCTTCAATCTTCTGCCTTTTGTTGGAGGTGCAAGGCTGTATATTCTTACTTTTCTTATTGGATCGGCTTTCTAAACTTTGTATTTCTATAAGCGTGTTTCTGATGTCTTCTTGTAGTCTTTCTGCTACTGTACCTCAGTTGTCCGAAGGATCATCAGGCACCCAAGTTGGACCATTGTCACTTTCGTCAATATCAGACTCGACAAGATCTTCTATTTCATACGGTGTATCTTCCAACTCAATGTCGTCAGCAGTTTCTTCAATCAAGCAAAGTATCTCATCCTCCATTTTGCAAAGGTTTCTTTCACCCATACTGCCGGGAAAAAAGAAAAACAGTTGTAGTTTACCAATAGTGTGAACTATGCCAAATATAGTTTTTTTTTTTGTAATATGAAATATGTTTACTTTAAAAATACACTATTGGTACACATGCGAAACTTGAAAGTATAAAGGAGACAGTGAAGGTAAACATGCGTACAAGATTCGCATATTAAATAATAGTTATAGGTAAACATGCGTAAAATTTACTCACCTTCTTTCCATAAATGAATTGTGAAAGCGGGAACGGATCACTGGAACGTCTGATTACTATGCAGGCAGCTGGCCGACTGACTGGAGGTAGTATATCTGGGAGAAGGGAAGGCTGTCCGCCCTCCCGTGGACAGGACGGGGCCTTTTGACGTCATATGCGAAAGATATTCCCATCATTACCTTTCTAGGGTTTTAATGAAAGAAAAGATTTTTTAAATTAATTAACTTGTCAATTTCAAAGGATCTCAGTCTAGCTGGATCTACAGTAGTCCGCACTTTATATTCATTAATAATGTTTTATAATAAGTGTAAAAAACTTGGTACCATAGCTGAACCTACACTTTGCCCATCCCAATATTTTGGTTGTTCAGAGTAAATACACATAATCGTCAATAAAACAGGAAATTATTTTAAATTGGCAATCAAAATGTTGTCTATAATTATTGTATTTTATTGGGTTAGATCACTTTCTTTAGTCTCTCTCTTGTTTAGAGTTAGCATAACTGAACTTACACTATGCCCATCATAGTTTTTGCCAAGCCCTATATTTTACTTGGTCAGACCTTGCCTACATAGTATTTGCCCGGCCCAATATTTTAGTTGTTCAGACATTGCCATCATAGTATTTTGAAGAAAAAGAAAGTATAAATATTCGTGTTAACTTTGAGATGTTATGGGATAAATGATCAGCTTATCGTATAAAATTATGTCACAACGTTATTTATTCTCCATCCTCTCAGGATGGAGAGGATTGCGCTTCATTGTTGAATGAAAGAGGTATTCTCATTACAACAAGTGAATCAGCCAACATAATCAACAACCTTTTGGTCTGTTGTACGTGGCATGCTCCAAAGTCTGTTCATATGACAGCCTGATCATCCTCTAGCCACAGAGCAAAATTGTTGTTACATGGAAGTCCTGAGCACTTCATCCAAGGTAAGGATTTGAAAGTCTGTGTTAACCAATTCATTAGCTTGGCTACGTAGACTAAAAAGAAAGAGGTGATGGTGGGGTGAATGGGTTTAGGTCCATCAATTTTATTGTTGTTATACTTACAATAAATACCGTCTTCTTCAATATCACCTATCTTATGCTCGATAAATAAATAATACATTATGGTTTTTAACTACTCATTCAATTTACTTCATTATTAGCGTATTGATCAAGTTTAATCAAATTGATTAGGCTTACATATTTGCCTTTAGATTCCTAATACCTGTATTTATACTTCAAATAAGTTATTTCTTTGTTCTGATTTTAAATTCTAATCACAGTGATTTGTGTTCTGATAATCACCGTAAGGGGCACGGATATCCAGTTAGTATATTTATAAATATTATATATTAATACCAGTTTATAGATTCAAGTTTTTAGTTAAAAACCTCGTTTTTTATAGGAAAAAATTTGTATAATAATATTATAAGTAATTAAAACAAAATATGTATTGTGTTCTTCACAGCTTGTTGTAATCAAATAATGCACTGCTTTTGTAGAAACAGAATATTAATTAAGGAACAGAACAAACAATACGACTAATTTACTTTTAAAACATAATATTATAAATATATTCATTTTATTTGGAGGTTAATATTCTAAATATCAGTTAATATAAATTTTAATTTAATAAATATTTTTTAAAGTATTTTCTTTGTCATACTGTAAATACATGTTTGGTCTATTGTTATTTTTATTGGTTTTCTTTTGTTGCATTTTAGTCATAGTTCGTCACATCTATGTACACAGAAGGTTTTTATCTAGATATGACGATGAATAATTCTTTTGTTTAATCATTGTTTTTCATTATAACTGAAGCATATTCTTTCCATTATTCAAACAGAAATCATCCAAAGTGTATTGGAACCAAACTAACTGTTAGTGTATTAAGAAATTTTATTTAAATATATTATTATTCAGTTTCAAAGTTTGACGTTGTTATTTGTTTAAGCGATGGCTTTGTTCTCATACTTGTTTATACCATTTGCATTCACTATACAATTTATTAGGTCAAGTTCTATTTCTTCGACCGATGATGGAACGATAACCAATAAATCAATTATTGAACTTTCTAAACACAGAACAAAGAGGTATTTACCGGATTCTGAATATCGAATAGTTGGAGGACAATATGTTAAGGACATTAGAAAGTATCCGTTCATGGTATTCGTATATCGTAGTGTAAGTCTATTTTATTTAATGATAATTAGCAGTATATAAAGCCATATTCATAAAAATAACAAAGTATTTCTGTATTTAACTATTTTGAACAAGCTAAGAACAGAAAATGAAAATAAATATGAAAACATATTATTTATCACTTTGTAAAAACCTGTTTCAAATGTACAAATGAAATAATATTAATAAAAGGATATAAAATATTTTCAATATTTATTTTCATTTTTATACCAATTAGTTATTCATGTATAACAAGGTATATCAATGGGGTCTGTCAGTTCGCAGGCAGGTCTGTCTATAATGGTTATCAAAAGTATCTGTAAAAAAAAAAAAAAACTGTAACAAAAGCTTCATACAAATCAAAATATACAACATCTATTAATTCACTAAACAACTTTTAGCCTTCACCCGTTACAATTACGTGTGTTGGTGATCCGGCACTGCTATAAATTGGTTTCACCTGGATGCTAGAGTCATCACTAACTGACCTAATTGGCAATTGAGCAGTACATTTGCATAAAGTGTAAATAAAAATCATTTAATTAAAAATTCATTATACATTCGACATAATTTATTATAAACTACCTTCACCCTCTTTGAAGTCGAGCTAATATTAATTCAAACACATAAAGATATTTCTATAGTTACGCCTATTACTAAGGCATTTTCCTTTTTGAATAATAAATAAACGTACAAAACATAAAACATCGGAAACAATCACACGAACGCTAGGGTTAAACACGTCTGTCTGTCACAATGGTTAACAATAAATAATTATCCTATTTTTACTTTTTTCGTGAATAGTGAGGATATATTCATTGGTAATTAGAAGCCCTGCGTCCTTACCTGTGTCCTAGCCCTATGGAAAACTACACTCATGGCGGTGTAAAACTATAATCACTTATAACTTGTTTTAAAACTTCTGAAACAACTTTAATAATATTTTCTATATAACATAATAATTAATTATGTAATAACTTTGATAATGATAAAAGAAATCTGTTGTATGTAACAATTAAAAAAATTTAGTATCTAAGGTGACTCGGTATCAGTGTAGGCAAGAATATCATAGAAGGTAAAATGGTATGTAAAATGCTTAAAATATGTCAAATAATGGAAACTACATAACCAATTTAAAAAAATTTAAAAAAATAAAACCTAACAAAATCGTTATCTTGAACCAACATAGGAAAGAAAACAGCATGAAAGTCGGACCAACAGCAGTTATTGAGTTATAAGCTTACAAAGAGATAAACAGACAGATAGTAAAACAGTCAGTCAGGTAACGGACAGAAGGAGGGATTAGTTTTCTCCCTTATCCTGCTTTAATAGCATCTAAATACATTTTATTATGTGTAGTATGTGTTTTACTTGAACCAAAAATATAAATGTAATCTTGACGCTATTATCGTATATATATATATATATATATATATATATATATATATATATATATATATATATATTAAACAACATATTTTGCTTTTCAAAATGATACCTAGTGATTTTTTGAAATATATATTCATTTTTTTTAAAAAAAACGCTGTACATAATATAACATACCGAAATAGAAAGCTCCAAAGGTCAGTACCCGGCAGGCCATAAATCGTCAAGACATGAAAGGATTGACGGACATAAAAAAATGTTTCAACAGGGAAACAACGCACCCAAACCGTCACACAAGATCCATCAAAATTAAGCCTTTAATACCGAAACAAATTGTAACAAGCCAATCAGAGCAAGTGAATTAGTTCTGAAATAACGTCCAAGAATTAAAACTAGCCAATGGAAGAAGAGCATCATGACGCTGTTTTAAAAAGAGGAGAACTTATAAATAAGGGTAAAAGGCAGGACACGAGGTTCTTTTTAGGTATTTTGGTTCCGACGTCGTATTAGAAGGTTGTTCCGGGGAAGTGTTTCTCCTGATCGAAAGAGTTAAGTGTTTGTGAAGGACTTTGCCTATCCTATTCGTCGTTTTTCTTTTTTAATAGAACTGTTAAGTTTATAAAAGTCAATAAAAAGTTATCCGTCGTTTTAAAAACTAAAAGAATCGTCGTATTAAAGTATAAGAAGTCTTCGTGGTCGTTAAGTGAGATAAGTGTGAAGTTTAAGGAGTCATCGTCGTATTAAAGTTAAATCAGTGAGAAGAAGTATCGTCGTAAGAATTAAAAGCATCATTGTCGCAAGAGTGAGTGAAGAAAGGTGTAACCCGCGATTGGGATCATCTACTGGAGAGGCAAACCATCCAACCATCACGCAATCTTCGAGAGAACCACGGAACGAGAACAACCCAAAAAACTGGAAAGGAACACGTCAATTGATAAGTAGAACTTAAAGGACAATACATTTAATAAATTACCACCAAATTTTGTTTTTTGTAATAATAAAATAAATTATAGCCACCTAAGAACCAACGAACCCCAATAGAGATTTAAATTAAATTCAAGTAAATAACCTTCAGTTAGCCGGAGCAAATATTTTATAAAGCTAATTAAAATTAGAGTCAAAATTAAATACAAATTAAATTGATGCATTCTTAAATTCCTTGTTTTAGACTAAGTTGTTTAGGATAAGAATTTATAGTGAAGATGTACCTAGTTTAACCCGTAGTATAAAATTGTAGAATAAGATATTAATCAGTAATATTTTGAGCATCAAGGTAAAAATTATGTTTTAAATGATTAAAAAATTAATATTTAAAATAGTTAATTATTCAATATGTTTAATTAAAATTGAGTTATAATCCCACATGTTTTGAGTGTTATTATTTTAATCAATTGTCAAATAACTAACGAACTAATAACCAAATGAATAATAATAATATTAATAAATAGTAAAAAGAAATATAGGAGAGTTTTCCTATATTTAAGCGACCAACGTGTAGCAAATAACTAATAATAATAAAAAAAAAAGAGAACGTCTTAAACGTTATATTTGGCGACCCAACAGGTGTGGCTATAATTAATTAAAATTAATTAATTAAATTGATAAATTGGTGGTATATTGAATAAGTTAAGAAAGACATTCAAACAAGTTTAAAAAGACAATTAATAAATTAAGTTCATGTTTAGAAAGGATAAGAAATTAAATATAAGCCAATTTAAGTTAAGAAGAAGTGATAGGTTAAGAAGTAAACCTAACAATAGTAGAATTAAAATGGCAACTAATGACCAAATTGAGTTAGGGGAAAACAGGAAAACTGATAACGAATTAGGTGTAAAAGGAGTTGAGAGTAGGGAATTAAATGTAGAATCTACGGGGGAACCAATGCAAATTAATAATGGGGAAACAGTAGACGAAATTAACGGGGGTAAACAAAAAGAAAGGGTGTTGGGGACGGAGCCTAGTTTCAATATAGAATTATTAATGAGACAAATGATGGAACAAAATGCAAAACGCGAAAAAGACGCGATTGAACGCGAAAAAGACGCGATTGAACGCGAGAAAGCCAATAAAGCAGAATCTATAGAAAGTATGAAAACGTTGTTAGAATCAAATAAGGCAGAGATAATTGGAGCAGTTAACCTTAAAATTCAAGAGATTAGGGAAGAAATTAAATTAGCCAGTAAAGCCGTGGAGGAAAAATTAGAAAAATCTATAAAGGGGAAATGTTCAGCCATAGATAATAAGATAAGGACCGTCGATAGCAAAATTAACGAAGTGGGAGAGAAAATTCAAAATGTAGAAGTTCAGTTAGATCGGAAAATCGAAGAAAATAAACAGGGCACCCGGACACAAATTGTAGGACTAGAAATTAGGACCACAGATTTAGAGACAAAAATAAACGAAAATAGCTATGTCGAAATTCAAAATAAATATTCAGAGACAAATGACCAGGTTAGGGAATACGTAGAAAAAACAAAGGAGTTGCAGACAAGGATTACAGAAGTAAATACGCGTTTGAATAAAATTAAAAATGGAGAAGTGATAAAGGAGCCGGAAAATATGAGAAATAATAACTTTACGGGGAGGGAAAGATTCCCAATGCAATTTTTAAAAACCTTAAAAGAAATGAAAGAATATTATGGGGAAGAAAACGTAAATTGGATAGACAAATATTTAAAGGATGGTGCATTTATATGGTGGCAGTTGCATCGCGAAGATATCAAGAGTTTCAGTGAGTTCGAACACATATTTAAAGAAAAGTACTTTAACGAGATCATACAGGGGGAGATAAGAGATAGGTTAGAATTCGGAAGATATAAAGGACCAATTAATGAACAGACAGTAAGTTACGTAGAGAACATTCTATTGGAATCTGGATCCCTCGAGCCGCGTCTTACTGAGGTACAGTTAGTCCATAAAATTGCAAAGCATTTTCACCCAACAACGTTGGTCGCCGTTATTACGAGGGGTATTGCAACGAAGACCGAGTTCATAAAGTTAATAATGGAGTTCAAGAATGTGCCGTTACCACCTACCAAATTTAGGGAACCCCCCAATCGACAAGAATCTCCAAACAAAAACAACCATTATGAAAGCAGGGACAATAGAGACAGACATCCAGGTCACTGGACGACCGGGTATAATAAATTTAAAAACAGAGGACCGACATATTACGGGAAAAGAGAAACACAGAATGGTGAGGGGACTAGCCGACAAAAACAAGACAATTCACAATGACATGGGGGAAGGGGCAAACAACTCTTAAATATAACACATAAAGATAAATAATGATAAAGTTTTTTTTAATTCTAGATAAATAAATTTAAACAAAATAGAGATAGTCTTACGATAAATTGTTTTAAAAGGAAGGGTAGTGTATAAAAGAAAGGGCATTGTTCGGTTAACCATAATAGAAGTCAGTCTGTAGGTCAAATTCCTGGGGTTATTGTTAGTATAGAAAAGGTTGACACGGTCATAAATTTTAAGTTTAAAGAGACGATAGACAAATGTAAACAACCGATCGATAGGTTTTATGTTTAAAGGGTAGTTTGTAAATATTAAACGTTGTTAGAAAGATATGAATTTTAAAGTTAAGTAGGTAATTACATGATTAGATTAAGAAAACAAATATGTGTGAATTAATTAGTAAGTAATATAATAGTTGTAAAAGGAAATTAAGGGTGTATCAAATTTTAGAATTTTAATTAAATTGAAAATTTTAAAATTTTGGGGACTTATATAACATACCGAAATAGAAAGCTCCAAAGGTCAGTACCCGGCAGGCCATAAATCGTCAAGACATGAAAGGATTGACGGACATAAAAAAATGTTTCAACAGGGAAACAACGCACCCAAACCGTCACACAAGATCCATCAAAATTAAGCCTTTAATACCGAAACAAATTGTAACAAGCCAATCAGAGCAAGTGAATCAGTTCTGAAATAACGTCCAAGAATTAAAACTAGCCAATGGAAGAAGAGCATCATGACGCTGTTTTAAAAAGAGGAGAACTTATAAATAAGGTTAAAAGGCAGGACACGAGGTTCTTTTTAGGTATTTTGGTTCCGACGTCGTATTAGAAGGTTGTTCCGGGGAAGTGTTTCTCCTGATCGAAAGAGTTAAGTGTTTGTGAAGGACTTTGCCTATCCTATTCGTCGTTTTTCTTTTTTAATAGAACTGTTAAGTTTATAAAAGTCAATAAAAAGTTATCCGTCGTTTTAAAAACTAAAAGAATCGTCGTATTAAAGTATAAGAAGTCTTCGTGGTCGTTAAGTGAGATAAGTGTGAAGTTTAAGGAGTCATCGTCGTATTAAAGTTAAATCAGTGAGAAGAAGTATCGTCGTAAGAATTAAAAGCATCATTGTCGCAAGAGTGAGTGAAGAAAGGTGTAACCCGCGATTGGGATCATCTACTGGAGAGGCAAACCATCCAACCATCACGCAATCTTCGAGAGAACCACGGAACGAGAACAACCCAAAAAACTGGAAAGGAACACGTCAATTGATAAGTAGAACTTAAAGGACAATACATTTAATAAATTACCACCAAATTTTGTTTTTTGTAATAATAAAATAAATTATAGCCACCTAAGAACCAACGAACCCCAATAGAGATTTAAATTAAATTCAAGTAAATAACCTTCAGTTAGCCGGAGCAAATATTTTATAAAGCTAATTAAAATTAGAGTCAAAATTAAATACAAATTAAATTGATGCATTCTTAAATTCCTTGTTTTAGACTAAGTTGTTTAGGATAAGAATTTATAGTGAAGATGTACCTAGTTTAACCCGTAGTATAAAATTGTAGAATAAGATATTAATCAGTAATATTTTGAGCATCAAGGTAAAAATTATGTTTTAAATGATTAAAAAATTAATATTTAAAATAGTTAATTATTCAATATGTTTAATTAAAATTGAGTTATAATCCCACATGTTTTGAGTGTTATTATTTTAATCAATTGTCAAATAACTAACGAACTAATAACCAAATGAATAATAATAATATTAATAAATAGTAAAAAGAAATATAGGAGAGTTTTCCTATATTTAAGCGACCAACGTGTAGCAAATAACTAATAATAATAAAAAAAAAAAGAGAACGTCTTAAACGTTATAATAAATTGAAAGGGTTTAGCTACAATGTTTTATAGAACAAACAGCTAAAGAGTTACAGTGTTCTGAAAACATGTAGAGATATTACAATATACATTTTTAAGTAAGTTTTTAAATCATATTCATGATAAAATTAAAACCAGGTTCCACTTTCGTTTTAATTTTTTTTGTAATAGTTATATGATTTTATTTAGATTTAATTTTATATTTTGTACCACACAGACACCTGACGTGACTGGAATGTGTACAGGCACGTTAATAAGCAAAACGCATGTCCTAACTGCAGGACATTGTGTAAGGGAATGTAACTGTGATGATCAAGATGATGATGACTGTTTAGATTGTATAACACATAATGCAGAAGAATATACGTTATATTTTGGAAATATTGTCCCCGCTAATTCTAGAATGACAAGAACGTTAAAAAAAGTTCACCTTCATCCAGAATATAAAAAAACGGATCTTACACACAAGTAAGTATCTTATAAATTCATCATAGTATATAAACCCATAGTAATTATTAGACCCTTTTCATAATTTATTTCAATCACAACAGGACTAATTGAGGGATCCTGTTTCATATGAAAAGCTCATTTTAGTTAGAAACCATGAATAAATTGTAGTGAATAAAATGATCACTGTAGATATTCGTTTGTAATTAAAAAATCGGGAGTTGGTTGCAATTTTTAAATTTCAAACCTTTAAGGAAATTACACACTTTACAAGGTCAATATGTAAATAGTAAAAACAAAAAAAAACAGCATTTGTTCTCTGTAGATTATTCTAATATTTGTCTATATTAATGTATTAATAATGTGAAGAAATGATGTGAGAAATACTATATAGTTAAATTTAGTTATATTGTAGAAATAATATAGTTTTATTATTTTCATATTGCTGATATAATTAACTTCCGAACTACTGATATAATTAATTAGGTAACATACCTTAATGTCAATATTGAACTACTTTTGACATTAAGGTATGCAACTAATTAATATAGTTTTGTAATATAGCATATTTTTTAAATATATAAAATATAAAACTAATGAGAAATGTACTCAATTTATACTTTAAAAATGTAATAAATGAAAATTAATAAACTAATTGAAGGATAAACGTTATTAATTAAAAGTTTTATAATTATTAATTATAAGTTTCATAACTAACGCAAATATAGTTGTTATTGTTAATAAACAGTTTCTTATATGTTATGCCAGTTAGAAACTATGTACCAGTTTGAAACATCACATTAAGATACTTAGAATTTACCCCCATTTCTCTCAATTAGTCCCGGGAACCCGGGAGGTTACCACATTTTGGAATATCTTGGAATAGATTGGTCAATGTGTTTAATTAAAGCATTTCGTATGGATATCTGTGCAATTTTATTTCAGTAATATTTATTAGTCTTGCTTCTATAATTGTGGCAAACTATATAAACATATAACTATATTTTTCTTGTGCGATTATTTTGTTGTTGCTTTGCTTTTAGCCATTTTTGACATCTATAGGTTTATTTCTCCAGCCGTTTTAGCGTAGGGTATATTACAGTCAATCGTAACCTCTCAGACGTAGTGTATATTATTTTTCAACCTTGGTAGTGTAACATCCAAATTCAATAATCAAATTCGTAAATAAATTCATTCACTCGTCCTTCCATAAATCCAACTTCCGTGCCTTGACAGATGCTGGCACCTGGCGACCTTCTCCAAAACTAAGCATCGCATGACATCTAAGTACAAAGTACAACGGCTGGTCAGCCTACCTGTTCTACAACCCGCAGTCAGTCTACCTGTAATTACTCACAATGTTCTACATTCTTTCATAGCTCCGTTAGATATAATTTTTTTTTTAATCTGGTCTCAAAATTCACATCTCAGTTCTTAAATGATATGTCAGTCTACTGTTTTGTGCGCTTTAGTGTTCGAGTATGTTAAATAAATTTTTATTTTCACGGCACAAGATCACGTGCTCCACGACAGGATTTTCCAGGTATTCAGCTTTACAGATTTTATCATATCTTAAATTTTGTTAATGTTTTAAAATAATTTGTTAATTATCATGTATTCTTTAAAATATGTATTTCATGTTTTATTTAATACTCAATGTTCTTTTTGAAACTAAATGATTATAAAAATTTTCATTTCTTAAAACATACTTTACAAAAAACCTTGAACAGGCACATTTTAAGTTTCGAGCAATTATGTGAAATTAGTTCAAACTAATGTTGAACATTAAACAATCAGAACATCTTATTGAACATGTCAAATATAAAACAATTAGAAAAATCTCTTCTAAATCAGAAAATTTCGTTTTACAGACTTTTGCAGATTTTTGCAAGTCTTATACAAGCTTTGTTTTAAACAAAACTATATATATATAAATAGCTTTATAATCATCTAAGAAGCTTTTAATTATAATCTTAAACGAATTTCTGTGATGCAATCAATTTTCTTTAATTTTGACAAATAACAAGACATTTTCTTAATAAAGAACTTTAATGCTACAACATGTCTGATTTTGCACAGACGCTAAAAAACGTGTTTTTTGCTTCAGCTAATACGCTGGTTGGAGAAATCTAGCAATTCTTGCCTCATATTGCATACACCAGAAAAGCTCTTAACATGTTTCTGCCTGTTTACAAAATACGTTTTGTTTGATATATCTACAAACTTTCAAGTGCACAAAAGTGATGTTTTCCTTAGAACTGACTTTACAGAACTTTAACTAAACTTATGTTGTACAAGTGCCTAAATTGCTTCAGCGAATATGTGTTTCTTAAAGCTATCTTTTACATGTAGACTTGTGTAGTTATTTATAGATTATATAAAAAAAAATCATTGGGTGGAGCCTGCATGCAAACTTTCGGTCCTAACAACCTCCAAGAGGTTTTTTTCTAAATTATCAAAAAAAATTGACGTCAATTAATAAAATTTCAATCTTCAAAATTTCATTTCTTTTTTTTTAAATAAACTTCTCATTGTATAATAAATTCTTTATTTAAAAATATATAAATTTATTGGCCAATATAGCATTTAAGAAATTTACCAAATAAGTAATATTATGTAACTTTTAGTCTAGTGATGAACCTGTTTTCAATTGATATGAATTTTTTGAATTTAAAACATTAAACTCATTTATATATTTTTTTTATTGTTAAATTCTGTAACTGTTTTAAAAAATTATCATCTCATAAAGTAAAAAAGGGGGGAATAAATATCAGTATCTTTTCATCTTTTTTTTATTTTGTAATTTTTTACATTAAGGGCGTATAACTTTTATTAATTATAATATTGTTAATCATAAGCTGTTTATGATGATTTATCTCAGGATGTCTTTCTAAGTTGTAAATGATAAAATCTGAA